>JAHWFP010004218.1:0-57894 GCA_023313725.1 Lithobius niger
AATCTATCACCACAATCGGATTAGGCTACTGAGTGAAAAATGGCATGGAAAATAGATTTTTTGGGCCTGGAAAGGGCATGGAATTTGGTTTAGACGAGATTGCACAAACCCTGCTGTCAGCTATCAGCTTTCAAAAGAATTCGTCAAAACCATAGTATCATGACTATTTTGTTAAACCCGAATGCACACTGTACACGGCAAGCATATCAGCCAAGAGACCCACTCAGCAAACATGATGTTGCAGAATGCCATGCCAATCTTGTGACAGCTTCTATCGTGGCAAAACAAACAAAAGTTGATTCAGCATGCAAACAAACACAAAAGGAGAAGCAAAGTAAAAGATGAAAGAAGACACAATAGCCATTCACCTTCAACAAATCATCCGCAACCAAACTGTGGAAACGTCAGCCAATCATAAAGAATGACATAACATCGAATTTACTTTTTTTTAATGGAAATTACTCGCACTAACTTTTCACGTAATACCAAAACTTCCGTGCAGATGATAATTTACAAGTGAATTTTCGGTGACTGAGATCTGCCACCTTCTTCAGGCCGAGTCTCAGAAACTTGCAAGCAACTGCTTGCGCAAACGTTCACAAATTTGAATTTGGCGTATGATCTTGTGAACATTAGTGCAGTTGCTTGCAAGTTTCCAAGGCTTGGCCTGAAGAAGGTGGCAGATCTCGGCCATCGACAATTCGCCTGTAAATTATCATTTGCATTGGCTAGAACTTTGGGTATTGTGTCAGCACTCTCTCAAGAGCCAAATTTGTACTGCTGTCAAATTTTAGCTAGAGTAACAATAATGAAGGAAGCACAAGCAACATATAATCACCCTGAAGGAAAGGCTCGATTTATTTTGAAGGCATGACGTGGATAACGAAGTAAAATTGTTTATTTTGGTAACTTATTGATTTATTTTTGGTCCAGGCATAACTTTTATAAACGTTGCACGAAACTTCACGAGGATAGTGAACGACATATTTTCACCAAAAATTTAAAGAATAAGCAATACTGTGTTCTCTTATTGTGGTTTTGTGTTTTTATTTGTTCTAGATAATAAAGAGGGTTTTTTGAAGAAAGATACAAGGTTTGCATGTTATTGGGGGGGGGGGGGGGCGGCGGCTTTGATTTTAGAAATATTCAAAAGTACTTGCTTTTTAATGGGCAGAAATTGCATTAAAAATGCGTTCTAAATCTGCCGCTGATAAAGCTGCAGTTCGGAATGTTTTGGAAATTGTGCATTTCTATTCTTTCTGGCTAGCTCTCAATTATCGACTTGGATGCTGTAACTGATAATCTTTTTTAAGACGGTACTTGTGGAAGCAAAGCCAGAAGACTCTAATGTGGTGTTTATATCGAGAACTACTAGATATCGACAGTCAACTACTAGATATCTAACAGTCAACCAACATTTTCATTCCAGCAACAGCAGAATATGGCAGGTATCGATTTGATACTGGATTAGTATCGAGATTGACAGAATGGCCTTGCATGGTGTTGGATCGGCTTAGCTAAACCTGGTGTCTCTCGATCCCTAGTGTGAACTTAATTAATATTATGTTTATACTTTATACTCACAACCAATAAGGATACACAAACCAAAAAGTTTGTAACAATCAACTTATTGGTTTTGCGTTCCCTTATTGTGAGTATTTTCGCTAAAACCAAAGTAAAACAACAGTGATGTCAATCTGTAATGATAATTATTTCTTTGCGTTACAGGGTTGAGGGAGGGGCCAAGAAAAAGAATCGTAGGAGAAAAAAGAAGCCCAAGAGTAAAGAGGAAGTTAACAAGAATGCAATCAGTGGACCAGAAGGAGATCACAACAGTGAGGTAAAGGTACGTTAAAGTAGGCTACTTTACACATGTAATAATATGTTGCAATTAGGGTTGGGCGAGTCCAATGACTTCATCTCGAGTTATTTGGCCAGCGAATCGAGTTTCACAACATTTTTTTTTTATTGAAGCTAGTAACTTTCAAAGTTACACTGTAAAATACGTACGGTTCTTCCCCGCTACTCATAATGATTGTCTGATATTTCCAGTGATGTACTTTAAGTACGGCAGGGTTGGGTAAGTTTCTTCCATGGGTGGAAAAAACCATGGCTTCTTTCTGTTTTTTTTGTTTTCTCTTTTCTTTTAGTGTTTTACTGTTTCTTTCATATTTTCCAAATCTTCCTGTTTCTTCCGTTTTATATTTTCTACCACCAGAAGGGGTAGAAAACCAACCCTAAAGTAGGCGTGGGGTGTGCGAGTAGAAAAACTTGAAATCGAAACAAGCCGAGTTTAAAGCAGAAGAGTCGATTATGGAGCAGAGTTAAGAGTATTAGGTGAACACAGTTTGCCGGCAAGTTTCTCTTTAGTTTGTGTAAGATAACAAGAACCTAGATGATGCTTAACTGACTGTGTTAGTAATGGTCTTCATGTGTTAAGGCTATAACTTGAAAACAGCTGGAGCTACTGGTTTTGAATTTACACCACTGCAAAGCAGGGATGCATAATATTCTTTACTGGACAAAATTTCCCGCAAAATCACTAAGCAGGCAAGCCGTTTATTAGGGAAATTCCACAGTTCTCTGAAAATTCTTGCGAACCTCGATTTAGCATGCTGGTATATTCTGTTTAAAGACTGAAAGACAATGTCTCAACGAGAGTTAAATAAATACAGGTGCAAACCAATTTTCGTTGCCTTTTGGACTTATATGTCAGACTGACTGAGCGGGGAATCGAACCAATGACCTTTAAAACCTAAGGCTGAGGTCCTACTGCTGAGCCATAATGACACGGCCAAAAGGAAATGTCCAAAGGCAGCATTTAACACATGCATATATATCCATTAAACATACACTTTCCAATCACCACTGGGGGACACTTATTCGCCACACCACATTCCTACATTGAAAATTCCATAACGGCTTCTACTCTGAAAGTTCGTCATTCTTGATAATTGATTGTTGAAAACAGATTGAAAACAATCTGTTTTCAACAATCAATTATCAAGAACCACATTCCTAGTGAACGAATGGAGTAATTAAATGTGAAATAAGGACTAAATACAGAAAGCCAAAGGCTCAAAACGAATTAAATAAATATAGATGCAAACCTATTTACGTTGCCTTTTGGACTTATATGACAGAATGCCTGAGGGGGGAATCGAACCCATGACGAATCCCCGCTCAGGCAGTCTGACATGTAAGAACAAAATGAAAAATTAATAGATTTGCATGTGTATTTATTTATCTGACAAATTTTGCACACCTTCCGCAAAGCTCGGGTAGAGATGATGAATTGAAATATCAAAATTGGCGAAGTTATCGGATTTTTACTGCATTTGAGTTTTTGGAGTATGAATGTGAACAACGAGCTGAGTTTGAGTAGAAGTTGCACTCTCACCTCGACTCAAATTTTTCTAGTATCGCACATCCATAACATTTTAAGGGTGTGGTGAGATGCTGCTGGCTCTTACCCAGTAAAACTAGGCTGTGATTCAAGTTTAGCCACCCTATTTCAGCATGCTGAGCAAAAATTTTATTCTTCTCGGAAAAGTGCCTTAAAAATTTTACATTCAATTTTTCAAACAAAGTTCGCACACGTTCACAAACTTGAGAATCACCTATTTTCGCAAATTGTCAACGAATTGCTGACGTCATCATCAGGCTTTCAGGTATCAGGTTCGTCTAGCTGGTACATCTTCCTGGCTGTGTACACCATGCAGTTGAATTTCAGCAGTTTTGGAGCCTCCGATATTTTTCGGGCTGCACCACTGTTCTTCTCTCAAGGGCACACTCATGATGAGATAATAACAGTGATGCACCCCAATAAATACCGGAGACTCCAAAACCGCTCAAATTCAAATCCGCATGTTGTGCACGGCCAGGAAGTTGTACCGCTGCAAATCCAGAAAAACGTAAAAGCCTGAAGCGCCAGCAGCAACTTGTTGAAAATTTGCGAGAATAGGCAATTCTCGAGTTTGTGAAAGTGTGCAAACTTTGTTAAAATATAAAATTTGACTGGAGTCATTTCACAGATCTTTTGTAACAATGGTTTTCTTGAAAAATGGTATTGGTTTTGGAAAAAGCTCCTGTAAGTACTTAAATTCTTTTGGGGTGATTTTGTGTGAACCCTGCATTCGAGTTTTCACACTCGAGACGAGCTTGAGGACTTGTTAGAAATTTTTGAATTGTGCACATTCCTAGTTGAAATACTTTTTTTTGCTTCAATTCTTTATTTGGAAGTGATAATAGACTTCACATAATCACATTATTTGCCCTATAAACCAAATTATGAAGTGATTTTGTTTTTCTTAAATCATGATTTAAATAAACATTGTATTTTTATTGCAGAATGCTGAGATTGCAATTCCAAAGTTGTCGGACCTTAAGAAAGCAATGGAAGTGTTTGGTCTGCATCAGGGACCTGCCAAAACCCAAGAAGAAGCAATGAAAAAGCAGTATGAGTTTTGGGACACACAGCCTGTTCCAAAATTAGGCAAGTTAGCTATGAAAGTGGTTTACGTAAACGGGCACTTGTACATAGAATTTGGCATCTATTTCATCACCGATATGCGTGTCTGCTAGTGCTGTTTTTTTTTAACTTGTTCGTCCTCTCTTATTTTTTTCTGTGACAGTCGTAAAACACTTCACAAAACGTGTTTATTAGATTCAACATTCTTGTCATCCGCGTAATCATCCATGTGCTCATCCGAATTTGTGTGTATTACTGTCTGATCGTATCTTATTTACTAAATTAATTTCTGATATCATTATAGGTAGGTAGATTGTATCAGGTAGGATCATACATGGCAGAGTACTTACTTGTTGTATTTTGCTTTTATTATTGTTATCATTTATTCTATTCTGTACAACAAGGTACATTGGGAGAGACAAAAATAAACAACAACCAAATTATCAAAACAAAGGTAATACACTCAAGGTGGACCTCTGTCCAAATCGCTGATCGCCTGCAACACCGCGATGCCCTGTATATGGTCATGTGCCCTTTGCCTCAACAGCCGTAAGTCATGGGGGTTCGGATCTCGCACCATCGTCCCAGATGCATTAACCCCTCTGCAACAACTGCACCAAGACCTTGTCCCCAATCGTCGGGGCCCGCCCCCCCCCCCCTGCAAGCAACAATCAGGGCATTGTTAGAGTTCAGTACATTACTCCACAGCGTAGCCTGTTGTAAGAGCATGGCAAGTTCTAGAGTGAGGAGGTTCCCGTCTCTG
Source organism: Lithobius niger (assembly GCA_023313725.1). Taxonomy (NCBI): domain Eukaryota; kingdom Metazoa; phylum Arthropoda; class Chilopoda; order Lithobiomorpha; family Lithobiidae; genus Lithobius; species Lithobius niger. The sequence goes on from JAHWFP010004218.1 coordinate 5,235, forward strand.
CAAGCTTGATGATTGTGCGTATATTGATTCAACAGTTGAGCCCGTTTTATGGCTCCATGATAAACCAATGACAGTTCGTTCATTGTCGCCCTAGAATAGCTGCAGCAGGTTGCAAGACCGTATAGCGCCATAGCTCTAGACCTCAGCAGATGCACTTTCACCTCCTCAGGAGAGGAGGCAAAGGTGTGCACGATGGCATTGCTCTTCTTGCACACCTCTGACCGGACTTTTCGCACATGTAAATCATCCGACAGATCTCCACTCAGTTCTACACCCAGATAAGTCACCGACGTGACCCAAGTGAGTTTTGTTCCATTCAGATGTAGAGGTTCAACAATCTCAGAGTCACCCCCAAAAATAACTCCGACTTTTAATTTCACTAGTTTACTTTTTTGTCACTGTAGTCACAGATGGCAATAAGGTAACTGATGAAAAGACTTACAACGAATGTGTGTTTTGTTCAGTTGTTGTACAATCAATGTTGGTTGTCACTTAACATCTGATTATGTGCAAATTGAAAGTTTTAAATTCACAAATTTATTTTATAAGTTGAACAACCGTAAAAATTGATATGAACCAGTTATTTTCGTTTTCAAGTTAGTACATAAAACCAAACTGATCAAGTTCACTTACGGAAAACTTACGAATTTTGAGTAGCAATCTGCTGCCACCTGCTTCAGGTGAAATCAAGAGTCTTACTTGCTCCCAATGAACTTCTGACTCGCAACACAAATTTGTGTTTTGAATCTGAAGTTCGTTGAGAGCGAGTAGGACTCTCCATTTCGCTTGATGATGGTGGCAGCGAATTGCCATTGAAAATTCGTAAGTTCTTAGTCGCAGACTCCTCGTCACTGTGTTACCTGTTATGTTATTAATGGGATATCCCTCTTGCTGTCGGCACTTGTCATCTACCTAATTTGCATACAAATCAACTATAATTTATGCAAATTTTGCGTCACCTGACCCCACTCTCTCCTCCCTCTATCGCCCCATTCATATCCACTGTTTCTTTTGCCGTCGCACACATTGGACGTGTTTGTAAATTGGTGCTACCAATTCGATTGATGGTGTGTTTCCGTCTAGCAGCGTTTTTGGAATTGTTGGGTGCAGAAAACGCCGTAAGTTGAACTGATTAATTTGTTCTGAGGGACATGACAACGAAAGAGTTTAGTCATAGCCGCCTTACTTTTAATCTTTTTCAATCTTAAAAAGGCCGCCTTGCGATAAAACTGAGATTGGCGGCGGAATGTTGCAAGTACTAAAAACAGGAAGGCCTGTTTGAAGCGAATATGCGTTTCGCAAAATGAAGAATACGATTTAATGCTGTCGCCTTCGAGGCGCTGAGTTGAGAATATTGAGAAATGGGACAAACGAGGCCCAGGAGAGAAATTGAAGAGTTAGTCGAAATAAATATGAGAATGTGAAGAGATAAAGTGATAACTCTATGAGGACGAGGTGACAAAAAGACTTATGAGGTGTTGTGACATACGAATGAGTGGCCTTGGGAGTTTACTATAACTCCTGAGTTACATGGTAACTCTTAGAGGATTATACGATAGCGCTGGGCAAAGAGGTGGCGTACAACAAGTTTTTAAAACACTTGTTATTTACTAAAAGTTGACGATAGCGGCGTACGACCTGGGAAAACACTGTGCGTGGCGGGCGATGCCATGTTTCCTGCTGCTCCGGGGGAGTAGGGCAGTGATGGACAGATAGTGACGGTGTGAGAACGTTGTGGGGCGTTCCATTTTACGGCCGTGGGGAGGCGGCCTGGTTGTGGCGATGGCCGGAACTAAAATTGTACGCCGGAACTAAAAGTTGTGCAGGCCGATGAAGCCTTGGTGTGGTTGAGTTTGTATGCATGAGGTGGAAAAATGAAAAATGTCACGTTCGATGTCAAACGAAACTGGGAGTGACCATGGTTTGGTTGTGGTGCGATAGACACGGCGTTCAGCTATTACACGACGCCCGTAGCAGTCATGGCGGCCGATTCAGGTTAGGCCTAAAAACGTGTTACTACTAGGCTTACGAGCAATAGAGCCAATTGGTCTCGCACTAGGATGCAGTATTGCAGTTAATGTTAAACGAATGCAGGTACTGTTGAACTAATACAGTAAGAGTTGACCAAATTTGAGTTGTGCGAAGTGATTCGAGAATGAATTTTGAGAAAAGTTTCATACTAAGAGTGGTAGCGACCACGATGGTGGTCGGGCAATATTGGTCACGTCATTTTACTGCCTACGGGACACTACGCCTACTTGAATAAATAAATAAATACGGCGTTGGTCTGGAAAGTGCGGAATACATGTTTTCTGTTGTGTGAATGTGGTAACGGTGATGCGCTGTGAAACTTGAGACATGCCTTACGCATTACGAAATATTAAACGGATGTGTGATCTGATTATTAAACTAAGTCAGCTGTGGGCGTTACTATGAATATGAGGTCGTGGAATACGTAAGCGAGTTGACGGCTGACTGAAGTGAGACCTGTCAGTTCACTATTTATAGGCAATATCAGATGTGCAGTGTTTTCATTCGCAATTAACGCCGATTTGTGGTGTGGCAAATAGTCGCCACCTCAGTACATGTGAGGTGATAGGGGCCAAAGGGCCGATCTTGGATAGGTTTCAAGGTTATGAAGGGCTACAGCCTTTGATGTGCAGTGGTATACCTGGCAGGTTCAGTCCGATAGGCCTACTGGCAAGTATAACTAGTTGAGCTGGCCTGGTCGTGTCCCCCCCCCCCCAATCGTCAGGCAATTATGATGTTGATTGGGTTGTCACTGCAGAGTGAGTAGTGTTTGGTTGACCCCTAAAAACATTGGGTCCTTGCAGGTGATGCGACTATGGGAACCTTGTGACCGGGGTGAAAGAAGTTGAGTACCCACAAGGCAGGGGGTGTTTCGGAGAAAGTTGTGAGTAGGGCCTAGGGGAAACCGGTAGTTGTGACTTTTTCCATGGATGCCCGCAGATTGTGTATGCAGCACTGGTCTGTTCCAGGGGTTTGGTGACCGACTGAGGACGCACGAGGATGCTGATGATAGGTGGCCTCGTGGAAGGCAAGGAGGTGTTGACATGTGTAGGACATGGGTTGTCTGGGGGGTATTTTGACGTTAAAGCATTTTAGGGGCGATGCTTTAGCTTCGTGTTGACATTTAATGCACGATTTATGATAGGCTTATGAGCAATGGGCATGTGATGTTGGACCACAGAACACATGGATTAAAACGTAATAACAAGTACGTTCTTTGTACCTTATAGGGGTTTATGTAAATCTGAATAAAGGATGCCGATTCAGTCTGATCTGCCATGACATACTGTTGTGATAAATGAGGTTTGTCGTAATGATAATTTTTTTTAAAGGTGTTATTGTTACGGCTGTTTGGTTATAAGCCCCTTAATGATTAGAAGTTGTTGATTATTTATCCGAAAAAGAGCAATTCATGTATACTTTGTTCCACATTATGTTTTCAGAAAACTGACTGTATGACGCCTCGTTTTCTTCCACTACGAGTGCAAAAAATCCATAAACATCCCATTCGGAGATTCTAACAGTAACTGTGAACAATCTACAAGTGTGACATCCACACGTTTTTGCACTCTAAGTGCAAGGAGACGAGTCGTCATCCAGTCGGTTTTCTGAAAACATAATGTGGAACGAACTATAGTTTAAGTCCGTAATTCATGCATTTGAGAAGTGTAGCCTAATTTAAATGGCATTATTTAATTTTTCAGATGAGAAAATAACAGATAATGAGCCAATTGAGCCAAACAAAAGGCTAGATGAGCTAAGAAAGGATCCATACTCTCTTCCGGGAGGGTTTTCCTGGGATACTTTGGATATCAACGAACCTTTGGTGGTAAGCTGGACAAATGGCAGGGTTCCCACAAAACCTGGGAAACCTGGGACAGTCAGGGGATTCGCGAGATTATGAGGTTGAGTTAGGGGATTTAAAGGGAACAGAAAATATTACGAGTAATCATTTCAAAGGGGCCACAATAACAGGAACAAGATACCAAGATGCGCTAGAGAGCAAAAAGAGAAAACTTCAAAAATTAGGTGAACAAAAGGAAGGAGAATGTAGTAAGAGGAAACACGTTTCTGGACAGTTAAAAATACTTCAGGAAAAGAATGTGAAGTTATTAAATGATGCAGCAAAACAATCCCAGGCAACTTATTGTGAAATTAGTGAGCTGAAGAAACTTCAATGAAATAAAACTCCGTTATGATTAGTCAAAGCTGTTGTAATTTCACTTTTTGTCATCGAGTGGTCAGGGGAAATCTTTAACTGTTGGTTACTGTTTTAAATTTTGTTATTTTACTGTTATTGGCAGGGTTCATTCCGGTCCTTAAAAACCTGGAAATGTCCTGGAAAATAAAAATGAAATTCCAGGCATGGAAAAGTCCTTGAAAAGTTAGAAATATCCGTTAGGTCCTGGAATAGTCCAGGAAATTCCCACAACAGAAAATCACATATCTGTTTACCGTGAATATACGTATATATTCACGCATAAAAAATAACGGGGAAAACTAATTGTAACACCACAGGTAGTGTGTTTCATGGAAAATTTCTGGAAAATACTTTGTGGAAAACTTCTGGAATTTTAAGGTTATGGATGAGTGTGAACTATGTACAGTATTGGACTTTGAAGAAAACTAAACCATTGATAACAAATTCTGGATTAAATTTTGAATATCTGTATCGGTACTGGCATTGGTAAAAAATTTTAAACTGGATCGATGTCGGGTCGGCGAAGTTGTTGTCTGTGTAGCCTTACATATAATGTATCAGTAGAATATTTCAAAACTCGCATGACTAGTCTTTTTTTTAAATTCCTAATGGTGATGCCTGGACCACCGATGCTGGTAGGCTGTTCCAGACATGTATCTTAAAAAAAGGCCTTAATAATAGTAAATAATAAAGCTAACGCTTCATTCAGTCTTAACATGGGAAGATCTAAGCATTACCTTTCAGGCCTAGATGAAACTGTTAAACACAAAGAAAAGAAAAGAAAAGAAAATCCAGTATCCGTGTCAGTATTGGAGTCAGTGTCTTTTATCGGATCGGATTGGATTGGATCAGATCATATCGGCCAAGTGGTATCGCTGCAGCCCGGTAAAAATTAAAATCGAAGTTCACAAAGGGCCCTGAAAGTCTTAAAAGTGCTTCAGTTTGCTTCGAGAACTGCCTTGTATTCTTTAAATCTTGGACTTGGTTTGCGGGGAAAAACTAAGGCTGTACCGTTACTGCTTCTTCCGATTCGTTAGTGGCCAATGTCTGTTATACCGATTCCAATACAGTGAAGCCTCTTTATAACTCTTGCGCTGGGTCTTTTAAATTAAAACTTTTTACGAGACTAACATTAAAAACGGTTAATTTAGCGAGAAGACTGGATCAGTAGCCTCAAGAATTCCATTGTTGTAAGAGTTTGTTTAACTATGTTCAACTACACTAATCTAATAATGGATAAGACTCCTGTTGCACCTTTTTTTCTGATTCGTGGCATTCTACAGAAAGTAGGAATCCACCGAATATGAACCTGATCTGAAGCCAGATCTTTGTGATATTTGCATTTGACTCTGGTTCAGCAACTTTTTTACAGGTTAGGTGGTTTTTCAATAACTTTTTGGTTGATTTGGACATTCTAATTTTCCATTCTGAGTATTTTTTCTCCAGTTTTCAATGGAGCTTATTGCAAATGGATAGTGTAAACTGTTCATAAAGTAATGAACAATTTGTGTAAAATATTTACTCGGTCTTTAAAGTCATGTAAAGACTTTACTCTCTATTCTTGCTTCAGGTAGAAAAAAAACTTAGTCTGTATAAAAGACAAAGTGCTGAAACAATGGTCTTTTTTTGGATTCGGTTCGGATATAGCTCAGATCCTCCAACTCTTGTAAATTAGCCGGATCTGATCCAGATTTGCTAGAAGTTGATTCCTTTGATCCTTAACAGAAAGAAACAAAATGTTTACGATGTCAGTGTAGTATCTGTTAATGAATTGTTAAATATACTCGTTTCCATCCGACACCGATATATTTAATATCTAGATTTGATAATGTGGTATCTGTATCCTTACAGTGGGGTTATAAAAATCCGATTAATTGACTAAACGTTTACCGTCAGGTTAAAAAAAGCGATTAACGATTAATTCCCCCTCCCCCCAGTTTTTTTTTTCCCAGTTTAATCCTTTCAGGTCCAATGCCATTTTTATCGTTCCGTCCGAAAACTTACTTCGCATGACATCACTTGAGGCTGGGAACCAATGCATTCAAGAGTCACGTTATACGAACGAACGAACGAGTCGGAAATTGCGATACTGAAGGAGTTTCAAAACAGACATTGAAACAAAGAAGTTTATGCAAGAAGTAAAGGCAGTGATGTAGAAGTTCATGACTTCAATGATAGCAGGCAAGGAAGCGGGAATTCCCAGGTTTCGAATAAGACCAAGAAAGCAGCAGATTTTACTGAATCTTGGATGTTGTCTTATTTTTAGTTGTATCGTTGTATAAACTGCTGCAGCTTTGAAAATAAGTGTAAAACGTAATTAACGCCACAAATACGAATCTTTCTTCATAGCTTTACAGTACCTGGCGTACATTGTAAATCAGACAACATTTGGAGGGCAAAAGCGGTCGACGATAGCTTAAGAGATTGGACATGGAATGCATTCCTTTTCGAGTGTGGGTTTGCTATGTGAAAGGTAGCGTTCCTATTGATTTACAAGCTGGTTTCAAACGTAAACTTGATCAATATTTTAAAGGGGGCTCGGTTTGTATTGAACGAAAATTACTAAACGTTTATTCGCCAAGAAGATGATTACCGTTTAAACAACCATACCTTACAGCCTTAGAAAAACGCTAATTTTAACATATTTGCAATGAAATTTGCAAGCCATAACTCGTTTCCTCTCGAGGGCACATTTGTTGCAAGTGACGTGGAGCAGCTTGTGGATATTAATACTACTTAACGTATGCATGTCGCATCGGCGTTCACATGCTTGAAAGCACCTGTCATCTCAGTGCAGCTTACATTCGGCTAGGGTCTATATCATCTTATCGATGTGAGCTACGACCACATATTACTGCACCTGTTTTAATTTGTACGTACTGATTTGTGAAGGTATTAGGGATGTGCGATACTCGAAAAATTTGAGTCGAGCCGAGTATGAAACTTGCACTCGAACTCGGCTCGCTGCTAGCGTCCGTACTCGAAAAACTCGAATCCGACGAAAATGCGATAATATAGTCAATTTTTGACTGATTTTGACATACAAATATACCAAATTAATCGTCTCGACGAGCGCTTTCCAGTGGTCCAGTGATCGGTGCAGTACATTTGGCATGCCAATTATTTTTCGAATTAGTGGCTTGGTATCAGTGCGACGGTTGAAAAGGTTATTGTTCGGGCAAAATTTTTTCTTTTGGTTTTCTTTTTCATTTTTTCCCCTATCACCTTCATGTTTGCTCAAGATCTAGCCTACATATTACAAAGCATGAATGTTGTCAGAAGCTAAAACAATAAGTCTTGCCCTGTATTACACCCTATTGGATGTACGGTAATACAGACACTTAAAACAAATTTGATTTTGCTGTAGCAACCCAAGCTGCTCAGTAAGCAAAATGAAAAAAAAAAAAATTTGTACAGGGACTTTCAGGTGGTAAGGCAGTGCCTGAGAAACGGATTTTTTTTTAAGTTGCCTATGTGTTCTTTATCGTGGCCCGGAAGTAGGCGAGGGCGTAGGGACTGGAAAAAAGAATTCTGATAGAACTTGCTGTGTTTTTTCCCCTGATTTCTAATGTTTAGTTTCATTTCAGCTAAAAGAGCTCTACCTTTTATTGAATGAAAACTACGTCGAAGATGACGATAATATGTTTAGATTTGATTATTCTCCGGAATTTTTGAAATGGTAAGTGTAATTCTGATTGAGTGTCGTATTATCACATCACAGAGGGAAAGGAGATGAGTGCTGTACTAAGGAGAAAATAACCCAATTACGTTGGCTTTCACCTATTCACTCTGCTGAAAGACCAAAATGGGTTTGAACTCTTTTGATTCTCGATTCTTGGTGCTTGGAGCACCTTACGTATAAAGAGAATTGTTGAATTTCACAGTTTGAAACACGATCACTTCTCAAATTTTCCAGTATAACATTCAAGTTGCTAAGTTTAATATTTTTGAAAGTGTGTTATATTGTAGACTCCCCAGTACGATAAATGGGATATCCGAGCCAGTGATTGAATTACGTTTCATATAACATTTTTCCTTTAGATTTTTGTAGTTATTTTGTGCCGCGAGTCAACTAACTCAACTAAACTTTGATCGCTTTCCTATGGAAAAAAAAATTTATGCCAATCCGATTCTCTGTTTTTCTTTTCTTCGCATAGAGTTGATTTTGGTTCTCAGCAACTTCTCCATGTTACTCTAATATTTCAGAAGGTAGTTGAGTGATGGTCTTGATATGATATGTTATGATCATACTACCGTTGCATGTTTTAACAGTCCATTCCACTCGATAACACTTGCCCAGCTATCATATTTGATAGATAGACAGATATTGCAGCCAGATTTTAGCCTGACAGTGCTTATTTTTTTCTGCAGAAAATGTCAATTATGATAAGGTATGATTCCTTATTTCTAAATTAAAACTTCTAAAATCAACAAACTTGATTCACGTGTTAATATATGGCCGGGAATTAGTCTTCCCAATGTAATAAAAGTGATAATAAATGTTGCATCATCTCTTTCAGGGCTTTACAACCTCCAGGTTGGTTTAAGCATTGGCACGTTGGTGTACGAGTCATCAAAAGTGGAAAACTAGTCGGTTTCATTAGTGCAGTTCCTGCTCACATCCGCATTTATGACAGGTAACTATGATCCCATATGCTTAAGATTTCTTTTTTACCAAATTTAAAACGTTTTTGCAAGATTGTAGAACGGACATTTTTGTTTTCTCCTACTCATTTTAGAAAAAAAGTTAAACGTCACATAGTACTTTAAAAATTCAGATTCAAGTTTATATTCACCTTAGTTACTTATTTTCAAAGACCAAGATATTTTCCACCACAATATCTCGCAAATTCCGACAGTCAGTTGTGTTCCGGAATTGAAGGGGTGCAGTCGACTATACATATATTGCACTCTACTGCAACAACAACAATGTTCACTTCATCTTGGTCCACCATTCGCTGACGTTATTAGTCTCAGAGGTGACCCTTCTTTATTTAACTTCACGTGTGCAGTCACACTAGGTAATCTTTGTGAGGTTCTGTGTGAGTGTTTGCACAGGCGAAGTTATGTGAAGAAGATTCACCTGAGGCTAGTAACGTCAGCGTCAGTAACGTCAGCTAGTAACGTTCTGAGGCTAGTAACGTCAGCGAGGGGTGGCCAGGACAAAAAGTGGATTGCGTTAAAGGCAGAAAGACTAAAAAAAATACATTGTGTCACCCTGTAAAATCTTGAGAACTAAACACTTCCTAAAGGAGATAGGGCACATCAGAATAGAATATGAAGTCATGGTGTCATTACCAGCCTCTCACACTGGCTGATTTTGCAAATGCTTGATCTATCGGCTGAGACACTAAGAAAGCTAGCGCCCTTCTGAAGGCCCTCCTATCTTCTATGTGAAATTTAATGGAAAAAAGTTCTGGCAAACCAAGAGTGCCTCCCGATGTGGTACACTAGCTCACAGGTTTTGTCTGAAATGATTCTACAACACCTCAATTGCTTTGTCAAGAATTCTTTACCAAATTTAAAGCTTTGTAGGAGGTTCGTTAAAGACGCGATTAACATTCACAAAAGAGAACAGCTGGCCAATGTACAGCGCGTTCTAAATGCTTGGACTGAAAAAATAAATCTCACATGTGAGGAAGAAAAAAAGGAAAGTTACCATTTCTGGATATCGTGTTCGAGAGAAAGGCAGACAGTAAGATATGGTATCAGCTCTATCAAAAGCCAGCAGCATCAGGTAGAGGCATCTCTTAACAACTCGGTACACCTTGGTTAGCCAACCGAAAGTAATCACACAGAATGAGATCTTCAGAGTGGTAATAGGGATGTGCCGATGTAGCTTTTTTGCCGATGTACCGATACCAATTACTGTTAAAACGGAATGCTGATAATTGCCGATATAACACTAAATAAGGATTATTTTGCAAAAAATAAAAGTGTGATACAGTTTCTGCTGCCGATGTACTGCAAGAAAAAAACTTGTATTTAATGTAATCTCATAAAAATATTAAAGAAAATTAAAAAAATTTGCAGTACAAAGCTTTTTTCCGTACAGCTCTTACCCACAAAAAAAGTACATGCAGGAAACATTTTATGCACAATTGTAAAGATGTAAAAATCTAAATAAGTGAAAATGTTGATACTAATTAATCAACAGACTACGTAGCACTTTGATATGTTAGTTCTAAAATACCTGCAAGCAGCAGTTTTTCTTATATATTTGCAAGCCACGTTTGTTAAAAAATGTAAGTTAAATGGTTTTTGTATATAACTCAAAACGGGTGGAGCTAATGATTTCTGGTTTGCACCATTGGAAAGCTGGCGAAAAAGGGTTAAAATGGTGTATTTGAACGTCAAAATCGGCCAATATTTAGCGAAGTTATCGTCGTTTTCGTATACATCGAAAAAAGTGTGGCTTATATGTGATTAAATACGGTATATCGGCACATCGGCGGTACCGATATATCGGAATGGTCTCCGATAACTGGCAATACCGATATGAATCCGATAATTGGCACATCCCTAAGTGGTACATAATTATTTGAAACTAGGCGTAGCAAGAAAACACCTGAATGAGACAAAAGGTAGATTTGTCGAGTTAGGCTACCACATTATTAGCAAAGCTGTAGGAATGAGAGCAAGTAGGGAAAGGGGACCTAGAGTAGAGATCAAGGGCTGATAAAAAAGGGCCTAGGATATCATTGCTGTACATGAAAGATATTACCGATAAAGGTACAGAGCATGCGACAGAAAAGTGGATTTAAGACCTATGTCAAAAACTTGAAAAGGACCGAAAGACAAGGCCAGCCTAGAGGCAGTACAAGGAGACGTGATCAGACTAGAGAGAAAGAAGGAGGAGGTCCAAGAGTTGATCTAAAATACAAGCGAAGGCGTGTACCATGTGATGACTGTAGTGGCGTTTATGTTGGGGGAATGAGGAAAGGTGTTCAAATGAGAATAAAACAACACATGGCCGATATGAGAAGTGAAGTCGAAACGAATGGCATTACATCAACCACATAGAGCCGGCACACAAAATTGGGAGGTACCAAAACACTCCTAATTCAAACTCAAGGAATGGTGTACATCTAAGAAGCTTGGAATCTGTGGCTATGCAAATTTCAACACCATAGCAGAGAAGGCTCTGCTGATGAATATCCAGGGACCGTCGAACCCTGGGATCCAGTTCCTAAAGGTGACTTCAGAACTGGAATCTACTGGATGAGATATGGGCCACGGGCCCTGCAAGTAGCAGAGGTTACAGCCACACTTTAAATTCTAAGAGCAGACGAACGGCTTAGACGAAGTGTGCGTGGCTGTAGTAGTAACCTGAAGACGACAGTCGACCGAGTCCCTTGCAACTCCAAAAAGCAACTGACTGTCGAAAATTTGCGATATATTGTGGTGCAAAAAAAAATATCATGGTCTTTGAAAATAGGTGTAACGGAGAAATGTTATTAACGTCGTGGCTACTGTGGGCTTTTCTTTCGACGTCTACCCACAACTCAACTGATACAGGCAATAAGATTGTGTTTTTTGTTAATTTTCTTTTATTTAGACAGTAACAAGTGAAGACTATAATTACACAAATATGATCAATTATTGTGACAGGTATATACGTCATTGGGTTATCTTGAAGATGATCTTACACAGTCCAGTGATGTATATTTGCGGCATTGTAAAAATAGGCCTTAATTCTAACTCGTGTTATTTCACAAGACAATCGACTAAAAATGGAACTGTGTGTGAAAAATTCATTGTAGTAGAGTTATTTTATAACAATTACCGCAGTTTGCCGATACCAGGGCAAATTCAAGATGACTGTCATCTATATCGGCCCAATGACGTATCGTCACAATCTATTCAGGGCCCGATGACATATATCTACGTCATGCTCTGAAGGTTGCAACCATTTACATCAGAAAACCTAAAGTGCTTGTGTTTCAAAGTTTTACATGACTTATACATTCTTGGACTGTGTCACAAGTTTGTCATGACATATATATGTGTCATCGGTAGCCAAGGTTTAGCAAAAAGCAAAATGTTGCTCCCATGTTATTTAAAAAGAAAGAGTTGTTTCTCAAACTCTGCTGCACAGAGCTTATGATCCCTCCACCCCCACCTTCTTCCCGTATGAACGTTTTTTTTGTCGTTCAGAATGATGGCACCAACGCCCATAATTCAGGAATTCTTGTTATCCGAGTTCTTATTAAGGAGATTATACTGTAACTAATAAAAAAGAAAGACATGTATAGAAAGAAAATGAAAATGTGGCACAGCAACAAATTGGTGAATTGAATTAAACTTTAAGGTGCCTTTAAAGGACCAAGAATGCAGTACATATTAAATTATTTTTTATTTACATTTGTAGGCAAAAGAAAATGGTGGAAATAAATTTCTTGTGTGTACATAAAAAGTTACGCTCAAAGCGTGTTGCTCCAGTCCTTATTCGAGAGATTACTCGAAGAGTCAATTTGGAAGACATTTTTCAAGCGGTCTACACTGCTGGTGTTGTCCTTCCAAAGCCAGTTGGGAGTTGCAGGTAAGAATATTACCAGGTAAAAAAAAAAGACTGGTGTAAAGTTCATGTAGGTTTTTTTGTTGAGACGTAAAGGCAAAAGTTAAGATTTGTGAAGATTTGTGTGTGCTTCCTTGGGACACTACTTCATTATTTGTGTGACTGACTGACGTGAATAATCTTGTAATCAACCAATTACTGTACACTATGAAAAAAATATTCCCCCAGCAGAAGTGTCGAAGAGTTAGGGAAGATATATGCAACGACTACTTTCTCGCTAACTAGCTTAATACTAAATCTGCTGGGTGCTTCTCGCCTTTACCGGAGCATGCGGCTCTCGAGTTGTCTATATGTAGTTACCATGCAACGACGCGGATGCAGGTCCCCTCCTCGTGCTTCACGACACGAAGTACGATGCGTGCGGTATGACACTGTCGATTTATGACAACAAGAACACAATTTTTACTGCAGTACAACATTGCAAACTGATTTTTGAATGCTGGCATTCCATGGTTTGTCTTCCATTCGATAACCCCGAAATGGACGCCATGTTGGATTTTGAATTCTCGTGGCGACAGGGTGGCGGTCTACCGGGAATACCTAGAAAATTCAGGGAATTTATCAAGTCTGGAAAAGTCAGGGAAAATTGTCAGTATTGGTCTGGAAAACCTGGAAAAATCAGGGAATTTCATCAAGAGCTTTTGAACGCCACCCAGTGCGAGCAGCTATGTATTCTACCATCGTCCGATCATTGCTTGAAGCTGTTCTTTGAGCGAGAATAGTTTTTTATTACGAGTCGTCTGCTCAGCGCTCGTACGGTTCCACTTGCGCGACAGATGTGCCCCTAACTCTTTGCTAATGAGGAACTAGATGTTAGGGTTTGACGGCCCTTGTAGATTCATGAGTGGTTGTCTGCTAGCCACACAGTGTTGAATCACCAGCAAATCAAGTCCAAAATGTAAATACCTTTTACTATTAGACAGCAGTAGAGTAGTTGTTTGGTCCCAATTTTGAGAAAACAAACGCACTCGTAGTCATAGCAATGTAAAACAAGCAAGTACAACAGAGGAAGCGTGGAGAAGGTGGGAGAGACCGAATATAATACCACTCGTGCTATTAGGCCTATCGAAAATTCGCAAAATACTGAATGTATTTTTGTTGTTTGAATTTGAGCGTTAAATTTGTGATTTATTTATTTTGAACAGTCAAAGTAGAAGATGGTTCATTTTTTCTATTCAGGTGTTAGTCTTCACACAAAATTGTTAAATGCAGAAGAACAAGAACAAAGAAAATTTGTCATTGTTGTATTTAATGTGTTAAAATTGGCGCTGTTGCACTGCTTGATATTTGGGGTTTTGGCCTTCTAAGCTTGAATCATCTTGGTGAGATTATAGCGTAACACAGGTGTTATCAACAATCTTGCTATCATTGTTTCTAGGTATTGGCACCGGTCTCTCAACCCTCGAAAATTAATCGAGGTCAAATTCTCCCACTTAAGTCGTAATATGACTATGCAACGGACACTGAAGTTGTATAAGCTTCCTGAGGTAAGTATCGCAAGTTCTGTGTTGAAAAACACTAGCCATAATTATAAACACACTGTTAGTGAATATTGGATGTACCTTAATTTCGCGTGTATAACCCACCTTGCAGATTTTCCTCACCATTAAAAAGCATGTCGATTGTGTAAATATTAAATAAACTCTTGATACAACCTGCACCTCCACACATATAACCTGTGGTTAAACTATAACGTTTAAAAAGATTTGAATGACCTTACTAATAAGCAAAATTAGGCTGTTTGCCTTCCAATACAAGTATTGTATTGTACTCTAAGGTTAAATAAAAGCTATGTTGCCTTTTCACACTGCATATATTTATATTCGGCATCAAATTTAGCTGGTTGAGCAATGATTGGTAATCACTCAAAATCAAGCTGCTAAAACAAAACCTCGTAAAAAAAACGACATCATCTTTACAATAATGCTAATTTTCACTTGGATTACATGAAAAAGTTTTTCTTGTAGCATTGGTACCTTCTTCAGGCACGCACTACCAAAACAGTCCGATAGACTTCACTACGTTCACGTTGGAAAATATTTGCTATATCACGACTAATAGCAAACTTGTTTTCAAACATGGTGAAATGTAACAGACTTTTCCAATGCAGGTTTAAACGTGGACTGTGTTGGTAGTTTGTGCTTGAAAAAGGTGACAGTGTTACAAGATTTATGTAACCTCACCGAAAATTCGCATTATTTTGTGAACATAATGTCTTATTTTTACGAAGATTTGGTTTAGCTTTAAAATGTGTGCAAATAAATTACGGAAAATCCAAAGTAGACCTAGCCTTGAAACTTTTCATGATGTTTCAACTTAGGACGACCTTGTAGCGTATGTGGTGCCATCTGTTTGTAGTTTTTAAAACTAACCACTTCCTACAATTTAGGAATTATCATCGTCATTGTAAAGAAAAATAAAAGTGTGAGGAAAGTTTGTCATGATGAAAATCATATTGGAGGTTACCTTACACAAAATAGGTTACATTTCCTTGATGTTTTGGCAGCATGCCAGCTTGCTTAATTTGGAGTAAGTTTTAAAACTTGTCTTTGATGGATGAAAAACAAATCGAGGACTAGTTACTTCTTTCGTGTGGCTAACATCACATTTCTGTGTTTAATCAATTATTGCAGAGCGTGTATTGAGTACGGATGGGTCGGTAACCGTAACTGAATTTTCGGTTTTTACTGCAAACCGAAACCGCTTCGGATTTTGAGTCGGTTTTTAGTACGGTGTTCAAAAAATCAAAGATTGATTTGCTGCTTTGAATTTTTTAATAGTTGTAATTTTCTACGTATAATTCACAGCAAAGCTCGTACTCAATTAAAAAGAAAATAGTAGAGAAAAATGGCATCACAGCTAAACCCATTGTCTATGACGCTCCTGAAAGTGAAAGCAGGATAAAGTTAGAAGCTACCAATACTACTGTTACAAGAAAGAAAATGAGAAATATCTGGTAGAGGTGAAGGGTGGCAGATACCGAACCCGCGGTTTTGTGTGCATGAAAACCAAAAACCGGAACAGAAGTCAAAAAAATGAAACTGACCCATCCCTAGTATTAAGACTATTTGACCAAACTGGGCGTAAAATTATTATACTGTATGTGGTGCAGATTTTAATTTCGATTTCACTGCTGCGGAGTACGGAATAAAATTAGTGGCTGTGTAACAGAGAATATATTTTTATCCTTACTACTGGTCGTCTACATTGAAGGTCAACTTAAAGGTTGACGTTAAAAATAATGCTTACATAACTTATTTATGGTAGAGCAATGTAACCATTTTATTCACTGCTTTGCACAGTGTTAACTTACTGCCAAATATTTTAAGGACTCTTAATATACAACTCCAGTCTTGAATTAAATAACAGTGACAACACTAAATGTAGCTAATGGACAAGATATTCACTTTTTCAGACTCTTTACTTTCTCAGTTCATAAGTTACTATCCCCTTTATATAATTTGGGTATTTACTGTAACCTTCTTAAAGTAATTTTGTCTAGATGTTAATGGAACAGAACACGAAAAGGCTTTGATTCCAGTTTGAAGCTTCCCTAAAAATGTGAAAACCTAATGAGAAAAACGCGTATTTTGAAACTTGATTTTCGCAGGCATGAAATATAAGTTATATTGACGCGGAAAAACGTAAAATAAAAAAAAAGGAAATTTTTCGCAAATAGATATGCACGCGTTTTTGATTTCTTTATTTGTGAATTAGTGATGTGGCCCGTAATTATTGACGCGGGCGCTTATGAGAAACAATGTTATTTTTTTTAGCGGCCATAATTGAATAATATAAAGGAATGCCATTCTTATCATTCCAAGGACGGAATTTGTACGCGATAAAAATTTTCATTTTCCACGACGCGATCCGTTATGGGCAAAATGTAAAATTACACGATAAAATCGGCTAATTCCACGAGTGGGTGTAGCAGTGAAGCAGCTAGAAGCCGGCAATGACGTCACAACACATGCACATGAAAACGAAATCACTAGAACACTCCTGTCAACGTTCCTTTCACGCGTATTCGAACAGGCGTTTAAAAAAAAATTTCGTAAATCTCAATTTTTTTTATTAATTACTGCTGAAAAATCCAAATATACTAAAATTAAGCGGAATTTCACGAAACACGACATTTTCCACGATACAAAATGGAACCTAGACCTTGTAACCAACGTTTTACTCTTAGACAGAATGTGTTATTGAACTTTTTTGGAAAAATGATAATTTTCCACGATCGTGGAATCGTGTAAAAACTCCGTCCTTGAATATAACTAAGGTTTCCAAGGTTTTATTGTGTGTACTGTGTAACATCGAATAAAATAGTACATGTTAATAAAAAGAAAAGTAATGATACTAAGAAAAAAAGGTTCAATCCCAAAATCATTTTGTGTATTTTTGTATTTATTAAATGGAAAAATGTGCAGCTTTCCTTGCTTTCTTAAAAATCAGTTAAACTACACTCTAACAGTGTGCAATTGAAATGAAGAATCCTTACACTTGGAATTTGTAGTAACATGCAGTGTTGTAGCTGGGTATACTTTGCCTGAATAATAGCCTTTCGTTTGTGTAAAGCCAGTGCCCAGCATAGTGCTGGACAACAAGCTATAGTAAGCTACAGACCGGCACTTATAACACCAACGTAAAATAAAAAAAAAGGAAATTTTTCGCGAATAGATATGCGCGCGTTTTTGATTTCTTTATTTGTGAATTAGTGATGTGGCCCGTAATTATTGATGCGGGCGCTTATGAGAAACAATGTTATTTTTTTTAGCGGCCGTAATTGAATAATATAAAGGAATGCCATTCTTATCATTACGCAAGTACTTGTTCGTTCTGCATCAAAAATTAGGGTTCATTTATGCCATCCCAAAAAAAATGTGTATCAAGAGAGTGAATAACAAAAAAAAAAGTTATATCTTGCCCACACAAATTTTTCAGGAAAAAAGGTTTGATTAATAACTGCGTCTTTAAGTGGCCTTATTCCTTCATAACGTTGCTGCCCTTTTTTGTACCATTTGGTCTGTTGTTTGCATTGTACTGTGCACACTCAACTGTCGTTTCCAATTTTGCAGGTACCAAAAGTGGAAGGATTTCGGCAGATGACAGCTGCTGACCTGAAAAAAGCTCATAATGTGCTTTCTGAGGTAAATATTTGCAATTGCAGATAAAATGAAATTACGTAGCTCTAGTTTGTATCCAGCACATCCAAGGTTACTAGTCGACGCCCGTGCTATGCATAGGCGGTGTTTGATGCTCCGTTTGTGGATGTATATTTTGAAACATTTCCACTAGACATTTCAATGATTATCTTAACGCCTGTCTGTCTCGATCCCTTGCCCTTAGATTTGTAAGGACTTTATAAGTGCTTATATGGTTCAAATATGGTCCAAGTGTCCTTACACTTTTTTTGAGGCGGTGTCGTATTGATGTGAGAAGGTTTTGTTTCGGGGTTAGGGTTGTGAGAGCATGGAACGCACTGCCTGAAGAAGTCAGGTGCGCACCATCGCTGAGTGTTTTCAAGCGTCGCCTGTCCTTGTGCAATATCATGGGATAGAACTTGTTCACGGTTTCTTTTGTCCTCTGGGACGCTTCACCGTGTGGATTCTCTACTTATACTTACAATTTCTTATTTTGGGCCTGAAAGATATTTTATTGAACAAATGTAATTTAATTTGCAACAGTTACGGCCATTAAAAAAAGAAACAGTTGGTTCTCAGTCCCTACCGCACCAATTTTTTGATGGGAAATAAAAAGAAACGATGTAGCAGAAATACAGTTACAGAACAAAAATAGCCCTTAGTGAGAAATTGAAATATAAAATTACCTTTCTTGTCGTTGAATAATTGTGTGGTCACGTGGTAAAGAAGCATTACGAAGCAGTATTCTTTATTTTACCCAAACTAAAAAATAATTCTCCAAAATGTATGGAAAAATATGGTCGAAAGATAAAAAAAATTAAAAAAATTAAATTCTGCCCACCCGCAAGGATTTCTTGAAAAAATCCCGAGAACCAACTTTCTTTTTTTAAGTGGCCTAAAACTTGTGTTTTAGTCAAAAAATTATAAATGCCAACTCGCTTTGTAAATTTGTGTAGACTAGCATGTAGTCTCAATATTCGTGCGTCAAGTTAACCTTACACAGACTGTACACAACTTGATTGTCTCTTTCTCTTCACAAGCGATGGATAGAGTGACTTGTATCTGGGCGAATTTTCATGGACCTCCGGGCAGAGAATAGCGTGTTGTTCACATCACCATCTTGTGTTTGTTTGCAATCGGGACGTTCATTCGCTTGTGTCATTTGGATGTGGTTTTATGGTGGCAATAAAAATTTTTTTATTTGTTACATCATAGGTATTACTGTATTAGGTGCTGACTTGACAATGCCAGGAAAATGTGGCTTTAATGATTTACGTATCTACCCTACTTATGTATTTTTATGCTGTTACGGAAACTTAACTTTTTTTTTACCTGCAGTAATGTTATACCCTCCCCTTCCTCCTAATCCTCTAAGAATCTTTGTCTCAAACACCTTCCAAAGTGCGTGAACGCAGACGCATGTAGATCCGCTTCAATCTCAGTAACTACTATTGTCGCCAAGAGATGTGCCTCATGCTCGCGTCACAGGAGTAGTAGTTTTGGATCAGCGCAGTGCAGTTATTGTATAGATTTAAGGGAGTGTGTGTGTGTGGATGGCCAATCCCTAATCAGGACTTAACAACATTTTAGTGCCCTGTGACTAATGCTAATTAAAATGGGTAGAAAGAATTCAATAAAATCTGTAAGGAGAAGTTGTGTATGAAAGGGGTAGGGAAGATTTTAGTAACGTTAAAATTGAAATCTGATACACAAAATATTGTTTTCCACATTTTGGACTTCATACTGCAGAACCCTGAGTTGACCATCATGGCCGAACATGGCTCAACGTGTTTGAAAATTGTGGTTTCACTGTGTAGTACCAACTGTGCGAAAACATTTTTTCTTTGTGTCGGACCTTGTCAAAAATGGTGGCTTTAGCATATCCGTACTGGAAACTAGTGTATCAGAAGTTTTGCAACGACAAAGTTATTATGATGCTCAATTTATTTTTAGTAAAGAAATGTGAACCTGCCTGTCATTAGTTTATCGAACAGCTGTTCGTTCAGTTAATCAGAAAATTGGGGTTTCACCGTAATGCATTTTTTTTTTTGAAAATGTTGGTAGATGCATTCCTATTTATTAATTATATTGCATATTATTTTTTGTTACTGTCAGTACCTGAGGAAGTTTGACCTAGCTCCAGTTTTTTCCGAAGAGGAATTCAGACATTGGTTCTTTCCTCGCCCCGACATTGTTGACAGCTACGTCGTAGAGGTGAGATTGTTGTAACATGCACGTTAACTAAGTAAGATAATTCCGTACTTCGCACTCAAGCTTCTGAAGGGTGACGTTCATTTCTGTGTTATAACTCTACAATGTTAATGGCTGTATCAATTTTACCAAAAAAGCTTACTAACCATTGCCAACCCAGTAAATTTTAACTTCAGTTTCTGTCGTCACATTTGTCTTTAAGCTTCGGTTACAAACACTGGTTAACCCATGAGTTTTCTTGCCTGTTAGAGTGTAAGTAATAGTAGAACATCGTTTTCAACCTCAACTAATTGAATTCATTGTTATTGGGAACATGTTTTAAACAGTAAGTAGGGTGTTTGAATAGACCAGTTTTTATTGAAATGTAGCTGAGGTCAGTTTGCATCTAAAAAAAAACTTAGTTGAAGTTCATGTATTAACCCTAAGCGACAATATATCGTTGTTGCAATTCCACTGCAAAAGAGCCGAAACGACGGTATATCGTTTGCCCAGATCAGCCCAGTTCTATGCCCTGTTAAAAAAAAATCCTATTGCGTTAGGGATCGGCTGGAGCCAACATTTACCGGTGCTTCCGGTGCCGGTCCTTGCAGCTTTTGGCACCTATCGGTACCGGTTCCAAAATAAAAATGAACACATAGAACCATGATTTATTGTAAAAAAAAAAAAAAAAAAAAAAAAAAAACCAACACATTAAAAACAAGGAGGGCTGTTGCCATTTGTCAGCATTGTAGTAATAATCTTCTTAAACAGATTTGCAAACCACTAAAAACTGTTCTGATCAGTATCAGTACTTGTGTCGTAATAACCTAAATGTAAGCACTAGGGCTGAACCGAACATGGCCGAACAGAGGGTGTTCGGTTCGGTGTTCGGTCTTTGAAACGCAAAATACCAAACTGAACATATTTTCACTTTTAATCGACGGATTTTGATGTTTGAATACACCATTTCGAAGGTTTTTTTGCCAGCTTTCTGTTGGTCCAAACCACAAGTTCCTAGCTCTAACGGTTCAGAAGTTATAAGGGAAAATTTAAAAGTAGTGGAGATTTTTTTTTTTTATGTTTAAACAGAGTTTCAACATCTATGGACTTACAAGTCCATGTGAAAATACCTACATTTGTTAAGAAACTTGTGCTTTGATGAATCTTTGTGAACTGAGTTCTTTTACATTTTAGTTTAAAATATATAGGCGTGGTATATTTTTGTTCGGTTCGGAAGTGTTCGGTGTTCGGCTTATTTAAGGTTTGTTCGGTTTGGTTCGGTTCGGCTGACAAATTCTCGTTCGGTACAGCCTTAGTAAGCACAGATTAAAAAAAAATTGTTGGGTTTATTTATTGAAGTATCATACTTGGTTGAAAGAAAACATGAAAACTGGAAGATATGAAACAAATCCAAAGGGTTACCCGCACTTCATTTCAAATCAACTGTCAAATTGGAGGCGGTTCCGGGAGCACCCCCCATAAAGTAATAACAGGCATTGTGACGGAAGAATATCATGTGGATGTTATCATTCTGAGTACTAGGGTTGTGACGGTTAAACGTTTAGCATTTTACATTTATTATAACCGAAAAAATGGGAAGAGGGTACTAAATTTGTAAACATTTTGTTGCTTGGTATCAGTCTTATGTTTTGTCTCGCATCATACTTAGCTTTTTTTTTATTAATTATTTTTTTCTGTTTGGGTATCTATAAATTGTGTTTATATAATGTACAGTAAAACCTCAGTTAGGTTCAGTTGTTTGGTTTACAGGCACGTGCGGGTGCCTTAAATTAGCGCGGGTCAAAATTTTTTATCTCAATCTTGGTCCACCCGCTAAAAATCATTCCAGTATACCATTTTAACCGGCTCGAAACGAGCTTTTCAATGGTGCTAATTTCAAGCCTTTAAGCTAAGACCACTAAGAAGTTATTTGGCAAAAACTAAAATATTTTTAATACTAAGTGACAAATAACGTATTAGCAGACTATTATTCTTTTTTAGGCTCACTTTTAGTCTTGAGCTAGGTACACATCAAAGAAATGTGGTCAGGTAAATAAAATAAAAAATAAAATAAAATGCCTGGTTGCTTGGTGCTTCAATTTGCACCTCGCCCATAAACCAAACAATTTTTTTGCATGGCCTTATCTGAACTGAAGTTTTCTGTATCCGATTATTTAAACTGCTCTTGGCCAAAAATACTGAAAAACTTCGGCCAAAGAAAACGCTATACTTTCTGAACTGGGCGATCTTGGAATGCTGACAGGCACTGGTTATGCTTCTGTAGTATTTTTTACCCACCTTGACATTAAAAAAAAATGGTTTTATTATCTTAATGTTGTTTAAAGTCCTCAAATATTAACGAGCGTCTATAGCGCTTGCGCAATCCATTGCGGGCCGCCATCTTTGGCTCCTAGCCTGTTGTACACAAAGGACGCGCGCACACTAGCTTTGCGTGACATCATTTCATGACTGGCCCCGACACGTTCAACAAGCACCTAACACGAATCAACCAATCGGAGCTCGCGATACTAAAGGAGGCACCAGCGGCCGTTGAAACGGAGCAGTTTATTCGTTGAAATTAATGTCAACATTGATGACACCCGAAAAGGGTATTTCCCCGGAATTCCCAGAGTTCAAACGCTACAAGATGGTGGCCGCATGTTCCGTGATTAATGTGTCACGATCATTTAAACCACGTGCCTTTTTCATCACACAAAAGTATTTCATGCCAGTTTTGACGACACCACCCAACAAAAATATTAATCAAGGTAAATAAAAGATGTTATGATTAAGCCTACTGCAAGATTTACTTCCCACATCGACCGATCAAATAGATGGCAAAAACTGGTACCCAGTGTTTACTACTGTTAGTCTGTTAGTGTTACTGTAGCGATTCGATGAACTTATAGGTGAAGTTTGAAAGGTGTTTGCATATTTTTTCCCCAATAATGTTATCGGACTTAACCGAATAAACAACCATCATTCATAATGTTTTAATTTTTTTTACGGTACAATTTAAGTTTATCTTTGGAAATGTAAATATTGGTTATTAAGTTTAATTTTTAGTTAAACAACAATGCAGGTTGCATAGGTTTTTTTTAAATTTTGTTGGGGGGGGGGGCTGGAGGGAGAGAACCGTTTAAACGGTAAGTTAGATTCGTTTAGTAAACGTTTAGGCTAATAACAGATTTTTTCCCAACCCTAATGAGTACTGTAAGTTGAAACTTTGGTTAGTGCTGTTCACGTAGTCGAACTTCAGGATTTTTTTTTATAATGAAAAGGTAGGACGGTTCCAATTATATTTCTGGTCAACAATTTACAATATAATTATTACGTCTGCGAATTTTTATACTCCTAGAACACATAGTTTTTTTATTACAATTTATTTTCGTGAGGCATGCAACTTGCTCATGGCAGCCATGTTGCGGCCATAGACTTTCTCACTCGAGAATTGAAAAAAATGGCGTAGGCCTAAAAGGGTTAACGGTAAATGCAGTCATTTTCGCAAGTTCATTTAGTTTTTTAGAATAAAGTATAAAGTAATTGCTACCCTTTTTTGTTTTTTACTTGTTGATATTTAAAGGCGAGTAATTTCCACAAAATTATTTCGGCTACATCCGCAACAGTTTCTATTCTTAATCGAGCCAAATTCTGTGAAATTCATTACAAAACTGGTGCAGAGCAAAGTCTTAAACAGTACAGAAATCACAGTGAACGTTCTTCTGTACAGTTTTAAATAGGCATCAGCTACCTCTAATTGACTTATTAGCACCAGATACTTTTTAACAGTAAAGTGGTCTTTTAACACTAAGAAAATTTTTAATTTCCTTGCTTTTCGAAAGGCATTTTGGGCAACTGCCACTGGAAATAATGCTAAAACTTAATTTCTGCGAGTTTTATAAAATTCCACGAACTTCAGTGCTTGTTTTTGGAATGTTTTTGGAATCGGCAGACTTCACGAACTCACAACTCCAACAATTTTTGTATACTTAGATTTTAAAATGGCTGCGAAACCTGTGATCGTCAACGTTACTTGTCTTCCTTGAATAATGTGGATTAGTTTTAAAGTTCTCATCATGTTTTGTTTTTGTTTCAGAGAAATGGAACAATAACTGATTTTGTCAGTTTCTACACGCTTCCTTCAACCGTGATGCATCATCCTGTATATAAGTCTTTGAAAGCTGCTTACTCTTTTTATAACGTGAGCGCCAAAACGCCGTGGCCCGATTTGATTGGAGACACACTTGTAGTTGCAAAAAATGTAAGACTTGTAGTTAACGACCAATTTGTGTCATACCAAATTTAACTACCAATAAAATGGGTCAAGATTAAAAAAGTTATTGGTCAGTTGTCCATCATCATAACTGATTTCTAAGGCTGTACCGAACAAGAATTTGTCAGCCGAACCGAACCAAACCGAACAAACCTTAAATAAGCCGAACACCGAACACTTCCGAACCGAACAAAAATGTACCAAGCCAATCTATTTTAAACTAAAATGTAAAAGAACTCAGTTCATAAAGATTCATCAAAGCACAAGTTTCTTAACAAATGTAGGTATTTTCACATGGACTTATAAGTCCATAGATGTTGAAACTCTGTTTAAACATAAAAAAATCTTCACTACTTTCACATTTTCCCTTATAACTTCTGAACCGTTATAGGTAAGAACTTGTGGTTTGGACCAACAGAAAGCTGGCGAAAAAAACCTTCAAAATGGTGTATTCAAATATCAAAATCCGTTGATTAGAAGTGAAAATATATTCGGTTTGGTATTCTGCGTTTCAAAGACCGAACATCGAACCGAACCGAACACCCTCTGTTCGGCCATGTTCGGTTTGGAAAATTTGTTCGGTTCGGTACAGCCTTACTGATTTCTAATCACCGGTCGTAAGTTCGAAAAGTACAAGCAAACCAAGCATTCCTCCTACAGCTGCCTAGTTGCACATGAAACATGCATACAATGAACGCACAAATCATACGATACTCGTTTGTGCTGTCAATTCTTATTACTTATAAGTTATAATTAAGGCTGTACTGAGCACATTTTTTTCTACCGAGCTCAAGGCAACATGGAGTGAATGTACATCGAATGAACGTTCTTTGCTGTAGTGTGGACTTCTGAAGAAAAGGAACGGTGTTTTCGTCGTCAAAAATTTAAGTGAACTGTTGTTGCACCATTCTTGGAGGTGATAAAAGTGTTTCATGTATTTTAAGATGTCTTAATACCATCACTGTCTACACCTTTTACCGGTTTTTGTATAATTAATTCGTCGCAACGTTTATTTCTTAATATCGTAATTCGGTTAGCTTTTTTTTTCCAGTGAATAGAAATAGTTACCAGCAACCAAAAGTCACGTTTGCCTTTTGTTAAATCTTGTTTCGTTATAGACTAGTGAGCTTTGACCGTAGCTCAAGAGTTTTTGACTTATTTAGCAAAAACTTAAATCTAACCAAAATTGAACCTTACAAATTTGTTTCAGAGTCCGCAACAGCAATTAAAAAAAACATAGATGAGTTAACAAACCCTGTATGAAAAAAAAATTAATTTTGAATCAGCATTGGCAGAACTATTGTAGGGCGCAGACTATACTGGTGTAGTGGTTCTGCCAGAATCGGGGTTTTTTATTTTCATTGAATGCATCATCCCGAAACTGCAATTTACCTTATAATTGACGTTCCGGCTAATACGGTACTTGGCTCGGCTTAGCTCGAATTTTTGAAGTACTGCATATCCTTATCGTGCCACCATTTTAGATTTTAAATTGCTACTCTTTTTGCTTTCAGGCTGGATTTGATGTATTCAATGCCTTAGACCTAATGGAGAATAAAGAATTTCTTGAGAAATTGAAGTTTGGAGTTGGAGATGGAAATCTCCAGTATTACCTGTACAACTGGCGATGCCCTGCAATGCCTCCACACAAGGTAAAGGCCACTGTTTGGAGTTGCCTACTAATGGTGGAACTGATTTCTGTTAATGTAATCAAATGTTGTGTACAGATTGCAATAATTGTTGTCGTGTAACAACTCTGTGGTTGACACATATAAGGATGATTTGATTTAATAATTACGTACTGTAGATAAGTATTGCTCCAGATATTTTGTTGTAGGGATGCACCGAATACAAAATTTGCCGAATACCGAATATACGACCGAATACTTAACTTGCCGAATACTGAATATAGAACTGTTAAAGAACAACAAAAAAAAAGTACCTTGTTATAAAGGAGTTTATCACTAAAAAGCAACATGCGGGCGGGCGGCGAATTTTATTTTTTATGCCAAAATTTAGCTTGTACAGGATGGTCCACAAAAAACTGACAACCCAACATTTTCCAAGTCCAACTTTTCTAGTTAGCACCCCTCAGAACCAGGAGAGGACAGAATCTGATGGGTGCTAACTAGAAAAGTTGGACTTAAAAATTTCTTGGGTCGTCAGTATTTTGTGGACTTGAAGAAAAAAATTTTATTGGTAGGTCATAGTTATTTTTAGCCTTTGGTAAAATCCACTATCGACTTAGGTAGGGGAACAGAGAGAGTTGAACTGTCATCTGCCATTCTGCATGTTACATGTTACGCTAAATTGTGGTAGATCTCGCGCGCTGTTTTTGTTTCTATGGCGAAGCGAAATCATAAAAAAAAAAATGACGCGCACGAGTTTTGGAGATGCGGGCACACCTGTAAAACAAAGCATTTTTTTTATTTAACCGAAACTGCCGAATACTGAATTATTCGGTCCTATGCCGAATACCGAATTTTTCGGCCGAATCACCTGTAAATTAAAAGTATTTGATCATTTTCCATCTTTTATGAATATCAGGAGACAACTCCTCACAAACCAAAAACGAAATGCTTAGCTAAACATTCTTACATTAACACAATTGTATAAATATATACACTAAAACAATATTTGCCAAATACCAACAATAACACTGTTTGGCAGAATACCGAATATCACTACTCAGCCAAAATCATATTCGGCCAAATACCGAATACCGTTATTTGGCTAAAATCAATATTTGGTCGAATACCAAATACTTGAATTTTTGGCCGAATAGGCCGAATGCCGAATAATTACGAATATTCGGTACATCCCTATTTTGTTGTGTTGGTTTCCATGAACTAGCATTGGTTCTTTGCCGTAGTTAAAGAAATGGAAAACTTTTGCTCGTATGGATTAGAGTTGAGAAAAAAACCAACCGTATGATATTGAACGCAGACCTCCTGACCTTCATGTCCCAGTTACACATGTTGTACAGTAAACATACCCTTCCCCATACTGAAAGAAAATGACCTCCTACTAAAAATGTTCATGACGGAAAAATCTATGCAACGAGGAAGTCGCAGACGATAAATGCATAAATTGTTCAAAACATAACGTAAAACTAAAACAAAAAAGGTCTGTAGATTTAAGAGTTCTTCCAACTCAAATGATTTTTGCAACATCACACATGACAGGCTTATCGCGTTACAAATTACAAATGTTAGGATAGTTACCCTTGAATTTATTTTCTGTGACTGAAGGTACCGCTCCAAAACCTCTCAACATTGCTGTTGTAACTTTAAACTGTTCGCAATGTTGAAATCAGAAAGAATGCTAAAAACTGCCTGTGCAACCCCGTGTAACAACACCCTTTACATCATCAACCCACTTATATTGCAGTTTGTAGTCCTGTGAATTAAAATTTTCACCGTTACTATGATAAACTTGGGCTAGACAAGCTGGAATACACTTGCTGCTTTAATAGAAATGGAAAAATCGGTTGATGGAAAGTGATAATATTGGTTAGTATAATTGATGAAAATCGAGTCGATTGCCACTACTGTGGTATTAAGACTGTTTTTGCTAAAATTGATTGGTGCTGTCCAGCTAACTACTTGTTCAAGTGAAAGCACAGTAGAGGTAGTGCCAGGAGAAAACCTTAGTAAAGGGCTTGCAGCTAATAAAGGCCGCAGTATTGTATTGTAAAGGAGACATAATTGTTTTGTGCCTCTAGGGTGCATAGGGGGAGGTCGGCCCCTACGCTTTAGTTTAACTAAGTCGTAAGTGACCTTGCTTACTTAAACAATAAGGTTTGCTTTTCATTCGTAGGTTGGCCTGGTTCTACAATAGTATGATGTAATGTAGCTAAGACGACACTTTAGGATTATTGTCAATAAAGGTAAGAAGCAAAGGTAAAATCTTATATCCTTGCAGTCGCTCACCAAAGTGTTGGGGTGGCACGAACATTTTATTCAGACAATGTTTTACAAATTATCTTGATTACAAATACTATCTAGGTAAAACAAATTCTGAGGCTGGAATCAACATTATAATTTTATTGATTAAAAAAAAAAACTTGGCTGAAGCCTGCAGTAGTCTGCTTTGCCTAAGTAAAAGTAACATTACTATTACTCACAGTTCGATCACGCAAAACAAAACAAAAAATCAAACGTTTTCAAAGTTTTTCACCTCAAAACTTGCGAATTTTCAACAGCCTTTACTGGTTGTCTTCTTAGGCAGTTAAGCCACTAGCACCCACAATCCTTCCGAACCCAAAGAAATTCCAAAATTCAAAACTGCCTCCTCTTCACATCACAGTAGGCCTTGAGTTAGCATTCCAGGCTGGTGTTGGCACTGCTCATATTCGATGATTCTTCATCAGTTTTGAATTTTGGAAGTTCGCTGGGTTTGGAAGGATTGTGAGTAGGGATCGACCGGATACCATTTTGCTGGATCCGGGTTGGTTCCAGATAATTTGATGTCAGTGCCGGACCGGTTCCGGATCTAGGTTCCGGATCCGCGCCGGTACCGGATAACGGGTAATTCACACACAAAAACGAAATAAAGTTGTTTATTTTTTTCCCCTATAAGTTGTAGCCATGGTGTTGATTTTCGCTTTGTTTCACATTACTTTCTTACATTCAACACTTAGAAGTTTTACGTAATTAAGAGTACCAGTATAGTATAATTGCATGTAGGCTACAAAACTGTTTTTGCAATGTTGCCAAATTCTGCAAATTTTTTTTGAAACAGTCGAACAAAGCACTCATTAGGTTAATCAATTAAAAAACATTTTTCTAGTTGAAGGATTTCTCATTGATTAGCCTACTGCTTTATTTCAAAAAATAATTTGCAAAATTTTGCAATATTGTGAAACCAGTATGTAGTCTATGCATTTATTTTAGATTAAATGGCAATTACATCGATTTTTACTTTAATATCTTACCTTCGGGCCTCTAACACGACAATTTGACGCAAAACGAGCGGTAGCAACACAATACGTATGTCCGATGCAACAATTTCATTACTGTACAGGTCAAATTCCGTTACAACGAAGTTCATGGGGGTGCCCAAAAAAATTCGTTGTACTGAAATTTCGTTATACTGAAATTCCCTCTTAAAAAATGTCATTTTTTTTTAATTCACCTAAAAATTCGTTAAAGTTATAGTATTGCTGGACGTAGTAATAAGCTATAATTGAACAGAAATACACTATTGTGCAGTATAATTAACTGTCGTTTATCGTTAAAATTTTAGTTTACTGTTAATAAGAATTCTAGACGTAATAAACCAGCCATACGGCATGCACGGGAGAAATAACGGGAAAAACCTGCATTGTTTATCGATTGACCTTTTTTTCTATTTTCACGATAGCTAATCAGTGAAGGAACTGAATACGATTAAAATATTTCGTTGATAATAATAAAATATAACACTAAAATGGTAAATTAGGCCAAGGCTACCATAATAAAAATTCGACACTGTGAACGAAGTGTGTTGATATTCCGGTAAAGATCAGTCTGCAGGCAGTAAATCTTGCTGTAAGCCTAATAATTATGAATGGTTTTAATACCTTAGTTAGTATTTTTGTTGGTGGTGTCGTCAAAACTGACGTGAAATTGCTTTTGTTTGATGAAAACAGCGCTTGGTTTAAGCGATCGCGACGTATTAACATGCAAACATTCGGCCGCCATCTTGTTAGTTTGTTACCTGCTGGGAATCCCGGGGAAATCCCCTTTCTGCTGCCAGTGACGTCACGACATTATTCCTCCAATAAACTGTTCCGTTTCAAAACCCTTTGGCGCGCCTCCTTTCGTATCGCGAGCTCCGGTTGGTTGATTCGTGGCATGCGACTGTTGAACACGAAGGGGCCAGTCATTATATGACGTCACGCAAAGCGAGTCAAGGTCGTTGCCATCGGAAGTAGTGTATGCGCGTCCTTTGTGAACGGCCGACTACGAGCCCGCGATAGCCTTTGGAAATGCTATCGGCGATCGTCAAAATTTGAGGATATAAAACAACTCTTAAACTATTTTTGGTTCCGCGTTTCCAGGGATGGTAATTACTTTCATTGCGGGCGTTCGTTGTAATGAAACATTAGTAAACAACTACGGACTTAAAAAATACGTTCGTTGTACTGGTTTTTTCGTAATAACGAATTTCGTTGTAATGAGATCTATTTAATACTGCTAGTGTAAGCAATTCGCCGGGACCATAGAATTTTTTCGTTGCACTGAAATTTTCGTTATAACGGACTTCGTTAAAACGGAATTTGACCTGTATCACCAAAACAAGATCTGGGGACCGCCATTGTTTTGCTGGAACGCGGAGAAATTAATGCCGATAGATGGTAGGCCTCGGTTGCGACATGCAGCCGACTGA
This sequence comes from Lithobius niger, assembly GCA_023313725.1. Classification (NCBI taxonomy): domain Eukaryota; kingdom Metazoa; phylum Arthropoda; class Chilopoda; order Lithobiomorpha; family Lithobiidae; genus Lithobius; species Lithobius niger. The sequence continues at coordinate 36,020 of JAHWFP010004218.1, forward strand.
GATAGCTCGCGCGCATAGCGGAGCTCGTGCCGATTGAGAGCTGTGGGTAGCTCAAGCGTGTGGCAGACGGCACGTAGCTGGTCAGTGTTGCTGTGCTGTTAGGACAGTTCTCTTAGCAGTTAATTTTTTTTTTAAATCTCGTCTGATGGATTTCTGTTCGAACCTGCACGAGCAGAAGGAACTTCGTTTGATGATGCCGTTTCTTGTAGTTCGGAAGAGGACGTTGCTGACAGAGTAGGGCACACAAATTGGTGTACATGTCAGCGCTGCATGGTGATGCCGACACAAGCCGAATGCGAATGCTGCAAAGAAGTGGAAAAACTGGAACCAAACATGACGGGGTTAATAGGTGCAAGAAAAAATCTGAGAAGCTTACTTGAACGTAACTTAATTCCGTTTGATCAGTGCTAATAAATAACAGATTTAAAGTATACAACAGGCCTAGTTGAAGAGCAACTTATTTATTATTATCGGGACATTTTTCTTAGTACACCGACGTCGTGCGACGAGTCCGCCGCTCTCATTTCATCAGCTAGTGGGCACGCCCATTACTAAGAAGGGGGAGTAAGTTAACGAACAGTTGATGTATTAATGTGTGCTAGGTATAATGGGAGATGCTGAAAGTTGGCCGATGATTTGAATAAAGGGATTTCATGGGAGTCTCAACGAAGAGATGGGAGAGGCAGGACTGTTGCTAGGATTTTTTTTCTGAGGGGGGAGGGGGTGACTAGCAATTTTACGATACCACCACGCTATTTTACGCGCCCCTACAGCGATCCCCCAACCACAACTTATGAATACAGTCCAATCATTAAAACGAAAACGATAAAAAAAAACAAGTTGTAACAAATTGAGAGTGGATAAGCTTTTTTACGCCCCGTTCTGTCTTCTTTGAGGGCTCTGCCTCCCCGCTAAACACGGCCCTGGGGAGAGGTATAAAATTGACATGCGCCGGAAAATGTAAATTAAGCTTTTGATTGTGTATAAATTAACATCACTCAATTTCTTTTCTATGTATCAATCTATCCCCATCATTTAACTAAACGTACGAGAGAGATAGTTTCTTCAGTTTACTCACGTCTTAATATTATTAATTTGGGAATAATTGTTGATTACCAATACAAGTAAAACGGTGCTGTATTATGCTAAAGAAAATGAGGCGGCCCAACAAAATTTGTATTACTTGGAGGGGGGGGGGGAACGAATGACTTTCTAAGCAATACACTTTGCTTGGGGTGGTGGGGGAAGTAATAGAAAATAGGTGTTGCATAACTTATTGCATTGCAGCTCCATATTAGGAAACTGGATCGAAAGTAAATGAATCTGTGGCAACCTATTAAAGTTAAGTTGGTTTATTGGGGCAGACGGTAAAAGTTGCCGACATGTAGTAGCCAACTGTCCGAACAGCACAGCAACACTGACCAGCTACGTGCCGTCTACCACACGCTTGAGCTACCCACATCTCTCAATCGGCACGAGCGCCGCTACGCGCACGACCTATCTCAGTCCGCTGCGTGTCGAAACAGGCCTACCATCTACCGGCATTAATTTCTGCGCGTTCCAGCAAAACAATGTCGGCCCCCAGATCTTGTTTTGGTGACACAGTAATGAAATTGTTGCATCGGACATACGTATTGTGTTGCTACCGCTCGTTTTGCGTCCGATTGTCGTGTCAGAGGCCCGAAGGTAAGATATTAAAGTAAAAATCGATGTAATTGCCCTTTAAAATTATTGAATTTTGGTTGCATTAAAAAAAATAAAAATCACAACTGGTCTTTTAAATTGCTTTCGTTCCGTTTTGTCTTACGCACAGCATAACAAAGACCGAAAGCGGAAAAAAAAAAGAACAAAACCAACATATAAAAGCTGTATTTATTTTTTTCATTTTATGAACAAAACTCTCTCGTCTCTTGCAACATGGAAGTCACCTCTGGTTTATCATGCTATTATTTCTTGCTAGTTTTTGATGCCGTCATTAAATCGTCTTACTTTTTGAGTTTAACCCCTTGGCGTCCAAACCACGATTTATCGTCACTTCAAAACCGTTTCTAAAACTCCCGACACACCCTCGATTCAAAGTCCCGTTTGCAAAGAAAAACCGCCATTGCATACAACGGAGATGTAATTGCGACTAAATTAGGTACTTTGGCACGCGTATTCTGGATTTATTTAATTTAATATCTTTTAATTACCTCAACTGATGTTTTTGTTGGCCATGTCGTCAAAATTGACATGGAATTGCTTCTGTTTGCTAAAACTAGCCCTTGGTTCAAGCTATCGTAACGCAACAAATGGCCGCCATCTTGATCGCTTTGGAAAGCTGGGATTCCCCGATTGTCACGTGATCACTCATCGCAGCGGTGGCCACTTACAACTGACGTCACGCGAAGCGAGTCAAGTCACAGCGCCATTGGAGCTAGCAGGTGCGCGTCTCTTGGCGGACAGCCGGCTGGGAGTGGGAGTGCGATGGCGGCCGTGAACGCACTGCTTTCAACGATAGTGAATATAAATTAGAAAATAAAACAACTTTAAACTACTTCTACGGTATTAAAAACTTTAAAAATAAAGGATTTTGGAAGCCCTAAACAACGCAGTAATGGAAGAATAACCAGAGGACGTTATCATTTCAACTGCAACGGAAGGTGAATATTTTCGTAAGCGCATTTACGTAGTTGAACTTTAACTTTTTTTAAGTTATGAAAACCTAACACGATTGTCCCAAGTATATTTTTGTGCAATAATTTAGACTGTAATTATTACGTCTGCTATTTTTTATACCCGTAGATCGCTTAGTTATTTTACTACGATTTATTTTACCGAGGCATGCAACATGTTTACGGTAACCATATTTTGGTTGTGTTGCAACTGGTATCCGGCTCAATATAATTGCCAGATCCATATCTCGTCGGATATCGCATTATCCGGCACCGGATCCGGATATATCCGGACTCGGTCGATCCCTAATTATGAGTGTGGGTGCTAGTGGCTTAACTGCCTGAAGACAACCAGTAAAGGCTGTTGAAAATTTGCAAGTTTTGAGGTGAAAACCTTTGAAAAATGTTGACTTTTGGTTTTGCGTGATCAAACTGTGAGTATTGCTCATGAACTTTAACCAAAGCAGACTGATTTTTCGGTATTCAAAACTATCAAGGAAGCACATAATTCTTCAGTCCTTATAAAAGTCACGTAAAATAAAAGTAAGTTCATTTACAAAATTTTAGTGATTAGAGATATTGGGACAGTAGGTTTGCTATGGGAAACCCAGTCAAGTGAAGTATTGCATATAGGCCTCTGAGTATGAATTTTGCAATCGAGTTAGCGAAATATAACAATTCAATATCATTAATATGTCAGAGAAAATAAGATCAACAACAGTTTTTATCACGATAACTGTATCAATTTATGGATAATTGTGCCACCCCAACAAAAGCTTGGCTCAATGGCTTATTTCATTGTATTCTGGCCACCCAAATTCTGTATGTGTACAGGGACACACATTTCCAACGGTTGCAGAATTTCCATGATATTAATTTCTTCCATTACCATTGTTTATCTTTTTATTCCATCAAATAGCCAATTCGTTGGTTGAGTACTTGCAAAAGTTATTGACGCACTGGCATGCCCGTGGCTGAGGTTATCCCTGCAGAGATCAATTATCCGATGGAAGTCATGAAGTTTGACAAAGCGCCAGGTCTCGGGACAGAACGCCTTAGATTTGTGGGTGTTGTAACCCACCGGTCTACTTTTCTACCTTTTTTACCGGAGCTGAAACCTTATCAAAATTGGCTGCTGAAGAAGCTGGAACTGATGGTACCGGCTTGTAGGCAGTCTGGTCAAGCCCTAATGTTACCCATGGATTACTTATTTTAATTAACTGTGGGAATACGGACATGTACCAAATGCCCCCCCCCCCACCCTGCTATTCCCCTCAACCATTTGTTCCTTCCTGAAGAAAGCCACAGCTTATCCAACTGACAGTGACAGTTGTCGAGGGATTACCCATATGAGCCTGATGGCGAAACTTCTGGATGTCCTGTAGCTCACCAGATTAAAGACTAGAAGCACCATCAATGGGTACACTGGCTTTAGCATAAAGCTCTTTATAACTTGCTGTCTATGTACAGTATTGGAGGACATCAAAACTATGTCTTACATTTTTGGAATGTGTGCAAACTAAATCCCGCAGATTGTTATTGTGCGAGCGTAACGTTTGAAGATCAAAAGCAACAAAACAGTGGATTATTAGAAGGCATTAGAGAATCTTGGATTCGTGGGGAGGTTCTTTCGATAAGATGGTGTGCCGCGTCGCCCTTATGAACACTTGGGGAAGCTTGGTGGGAAAGGCAAGGGTTGGAGGGAAGGACAGACCGCAAAACAAAAGGAGCCACATCATTTTAGAATGTTGTTATACTAAAATCACCCGTCTTTAGACGGGCCGTAATGTAGTCCTTAATAACAAATGAATGCAATAGAACCTTGTCTTTAGGAAGCATGGCTTACACAACTGAACACTTGTTGATTTGTGTATTTTAGGATGTGCAAAACTGCCCTTCACCCCCCTTCAACAAAATGACATCATTCTTCTCCCGTGACTACGGACTTGGTTGCGACTAGAAGAGGAGAGAGAAGGAAGGATTGGGCGAATGCGATAATATTTGAGCAGGTTTTGCGTACATTTATGAATTTTGAAATATGTGCGAATTATCTTGTATAAATCTTTCTGCATAAAAGTGATTATGGCACTTGTAAATTGGTGAAGATGTGAGCAAAAGATGCTTCCAGTGCTGAGGTTGCCTTGTTGCATTTATGTGTCTTGTAAAAATTGAAGTAGTTTATAAATGACTTTAAAAAGCTTTATTGTGAAAACAAAAATAGTAAATGAATGTTTTAAAAAAGTCATATTTGTGGTTCTTTGCTATTTTTTTTATAAGATATACCGGGCGTGCGTCCACTGGCCTTCCAAAAATGAAGCCGCTTAGTAATTATTGTCTTGATAATATAATTCTCAAGACTCGCGCACTAGAAAGCATTCCTTATTTTTGCTTTGATTTTACAATTTCTTCGATTTTGCATTGCGTTTTGGTGTGATGACGGTACAATTTTGCGGAATGGATTTGGCAGTTGAATTTAACAACGCGATTCCATTGTCTTGTATGTTAACAAAAAGTGCAATGGAGTTTGAAATTATTGGTGTACAACAGGATTACAGTCAAACCCACACAAATATGCCTCACGTACGTGGTTGGCGATGATAGAATGCTCACTGAAGCAGCCTTGATCCAATGGCATTGTTTGGCACAGCACTCACCTGAACATTGCATCAGTGATGACTGCTCCCAGAGTTTCATTCTAGTGGCTATTTGTCAATTATACTGGTTTATTTTTTTATAAAATTTAAACATTTTTGGTTTATGTTACAATGAAAAAGACTTTTCGTGGTGAATTTTGCACAGGTTTGTTTTGGAAATTTGTGGCAGTTGCGGCATTTACAGAAGTTTGTGAAAATTAAGTGATGTTTTCACTACAATTAGTGATTATTTACCTTCCATTTCAAGAATAATTTTTATAACTCTTTTTGTGAAAATGTTAAGATTTTTCAAAATTTCAGTAAATTACACGTCTTTCGTTATTAGCTGTAGGGGCGTGCGACACTCCAAACGTTCGAGCTGATATGAGTAGAGTACGCCATTTTTATTACAGTTTGGTTCGTGGTGTCGCATGGATACTTGAAAAATTCGATGCTTGTCAAAACAAGTAACTTCGTCATTTTTGCTGATTTTGACTTTCTAATATACCAAAGTATCAATTCGAAAAGAGCTCTGATTTCGCACATCAGTAACTCCAACCTTTTTAAATTGTATCCTGAAAACAGAAAAGCATTTCTACACGTACACCCACACAGTAAAAAGCATCGTTTGCTGTACCAAACCGTAAGGCCGTGAAAAGAAATAAGTTTGTTTCTCGGTATTTTCATTCAAAAAGTAACTAGGCCACCAGGCTTTTTATTTTATTTTTAATTTTATTGGAAGTAACTCAAGTCTTACTTTCAACTGCTCAAAACACTTGCATTTAATTTTACGGAAAAAACTTGCAAAACAGTTAATTTTACGGAGCTGATAATGGTTAATTTAGGTTAAATAATACTTATTTTCAGCTAACTGAATTGCTTTTCCTTGTAACGGTAATAAATTTAGCTTGAACTAGCAAATAAAATTAATTAAGAACGAAGCCTTTACAGTGCACATATAAAAGTCCAAACGACGTTTCGGAGAAAACATCCTCCGTCATCAGGTTTTTAATAAAATAAAAATTTAAAAAACATAGCAATGTACTGCCGAGTCAACCCACCATCAAGTGACACCCATAAACATTAAAATTCAAAAACAATTCATAAAAATCTCCTAATGTCTCCTTTCAGAAAAGGCAGACAAATTAGTCGGAGCAACACTAAACACACTTAAGTTTAACAGGTATGCACGCAAATTTCCAACATAACCTCCCTCGGGTGAAAGTGGACCTGGCCTGAAATTCGCGTTGCTCTCGCAATTGGCATAAGCCTGGTCTTTCCAGCTTGGCTCGCCAAGTTGAAGGACTGGGTCTCTTGCTCCGACTCCTTTGTCTGCCTTTTCTGAAAGGAGACATTAGGAGGTTTTTATGAATTGTGTTTTTGAATTTTAATGTTTATGGGTGTCACTTGATGGTGGGTTGACTCGGCAGTACATTGCTATGTTTTTTAAATTTAAATTTTTATTAAAAACCTGATGACGGAGGATGGCTTCTCTAAAACGTCGTTTGGACTTTTATATGTGCACTGTAAATGTAAAGGCTTCGTTCTTAATTAATCTCATATTGGTGCTGTTTATCCTTCAACTAGCAAACAAAAAGCATGGACAAGGGGAAAATTTGACCACCAGGCATGGCCTGAGAAACAACTAATTTTTTTTTGTAGCATAACAAATTCAAAGAAAAACTTGCAAACAAGCAGTGTTCACTAAACTCGAACTTGGCTCGTAACTCAGGACTTTTCTGTTGCAAATTTACTCACACCCGCAAAATGAAATGAAAACACACTTGTTTTAACAGTGCGCATAATATAAAAATCAGATTATTAAAAATAGTCAAATAATTAAGCCAGGTGAGATGCCACACTTTAATGTGTGTCCTGTGTGAAAACCTCCGTTACGTGCTGTTGGGTAGGGTATGCTGCAAGCAGTAGCATCTTTTGCCATTGTATTTAAGTTTACTTCAGGACCATATTGAAAGAACTGAAAATATGGTATGATCACTGATAAGTAACCAGTCTATCAAACAGCAGGAAAACTTGCCCAGGAAAAGAATTTTACCTGAAGAGTAGATAAGTGCGTAATGAATACTACCATAGATCTGCTATAAAACGCCCTGGCAATGCTAACGTCCACCCGCTACTAAATTGCTGTGAGGTTAAAATCTTGAAATAATCTTGCTGCTTTATTTTTGCTGCAAAATTAATAATAGCGACTTTTATCCAATGCGAGTCACGATCAGGAACACCCAACGTATTGCACTGCTATTTTCTGGAAGATGGGTCCAGGACGGAAGTTGGTGTCAGGACGTGTGATTCACGAACTTCTAGATAGACGTTCAGCATTTCGTTTCAATGTGCAGTCACCTTCAAATCCTCTAGTTGCGAAGGATTATGTGTTAAAAATTAGTTTTAATTGCCAATTATGTTGGATTTTGCAGAGTAATGAATTCAAGGACAGTTTTATCGCCCCCATTAATAATGATATTCCGCGGGAACAATTTGTCATTTATTTTGGGAAACTTTGAATCTTATACTGTGGAGGACGGGGGTATTTATTTTGTGCCTATTCAAAAATGCCCTACTTTTAAGCCATAAAAAAATTGCTGCTTGTTCACGATAGTTTGTGTAAAATTTAATGGTTTGAAATTGACAGAAAAGTTTAAATTTAGATCTGTAGCAGCTCTTAGCACCTTCCAAACGTAAAAAAAAAGGCCAAAAACTAGCTAATCTGCTAAATTCCACAATTATTTGGAAACATCGTTAATTAATTATTAATTATTATCATCGTTAATTACTTGGGAGTTTCCATGAAAACTTTTACTTCTGTAATTTCCGTAATTTTTGAAATGGCCCACATAAGTTAAAGGTGCAATAACGTCAAGGAATTTTAAGCTAAAGCAATTACGCGGGACCAAATTTGCCCCTGGTTAAGATCTAATAAACTAATTTATGAATAAATGAGAATAAAGGTACTGCATTACACTGGGCTGAATCCAAATCACGTACATGAATGATCGCGATCGCCGACTTTTGCGTGATCGATTGAACTCAGTCTCTGGATAAGGGCGGAAATGAGTTATGTTTAATTATTAATTAATGCCTTATTCCCTGGTATTTGCCAAATTAATTCCATTAATCCATGAGTCTTTAATAGTTGATTTGCGATATGAAATGACTGACATTTTAGGACAGAAAATATACTATGAGGCCTAGCTGTACAAAGAGCTGGTGGGCTCTGGGAAATGCCGTGGGCCATGTGGATAAGACTTGACCAATGACCATACTTAAGTAAAATGGCGGAGAGCGTATAAGAGGGCTCAATGGAAAGAAACTTTCAAATATCCAGTCCAAAATCATCGTATCAGTAGGGTAACACACAACACCAAATGTAAAATGTTTCGAGGTGTCCGTAATTGCTAAGCCTCATCAGCTAAAGCTAGGATTGAGGTTGGGTGCACTTGACTTTCCAACTATTGAGGGTGACCGCTTGTCATATTTCACTACATACTAAAAGGAAAACTAAAAACAATCGTGGATGAGCCCAAGCACAATTGCTATCTCTAAGAACAATCTACAGTTTGTTTATTGAATGACTACAATGTTACATTTGGATTAATACTGGTAGTAATATGTTAGCATATGTGAGAACCTTGTTAGCAACGCGCTTTAGGCATACCTGTACTCCCATACCATTCTTTGGCTAAAAGTCCAGCCCCACAATTGTTCAAAACGTCCTCCTCATGCACAATTCAACTTGGCTTCTGAACTATGTATGCAGTGGAATCTCGATTATCGAACTCAAATTATTTTATCTTTTCAGAAAAAAAGGGGGTAAAGGGGAGGGAGGGGGGCTTTAACGCGGTTCAGCAAAAAAAAATAGGGTCCTGTAACTGGAGGGGCAATAATGAGGTACTAAAGGCTTCACTAGTTTAGTTTGCTGAAATAGAACAGTCGGCATTCAAACAAATTATTGTAATCAAGTAACAAATCCACCAGCAATTTTGTATTCTTGGAACAGCAAGCACATTTCTTGGTTTCATCCTGAAGAGATGCTATTGATGAACGTACGTTATGAGTCACGTGCGCTGCTGGCACGTAGTGATCCAGTCGAGAGAAGCAATAGGCCTGTGCAGTGAATTTTGCATGCACCCGAACACTGAAAAAAAAAAAAAGTTTTATTGCGAGCTGATTACAAATTCGTGGTACAGCGACATTTTCAAATGAAACGGTTTGAAATCATGAAACAAAAGGGGCACGTTCTTAAGAATTATAGCAAATTTGATGCAGAAAATCGAATATAGATGGATCCAAGTGAGAAAGTGGAGGTGGGGGAGAGTTAACAGACAAAACTGATGTAGACGTAAGCATTTACAAGAACATGAGCATTAACTATATATGCTGTTTTTTTATTTGAAATTTTCTATGTGTTGAACCCCCGTCACTTTTTAATTATTTTGAATAATATAGGTTCTATTGTAGAAGAATTAATCACCATTTATTTGTTTTGGTCAACCCAGTGTTCAAAATTGACAATTTATGATCCTGTTAGTTCTGTCAAAGGACCAATTGTTAGTTAGTTCTAACAATTGGTCTTTTGACAGAAACGATAATCCTTCATTTACTCGTCAACGTGTATGGATGTTTGCTCTAGGGATGTGCGAGTAGAAAAATTTTAATCCGAGTCGAGCTGAGCCGAGTTTGCAACAGAAGAATCGAGTATCAAGCCGAGTTCGAGTATTTGATGGAAATATTTTTTTTTTGCAATTTTCCCTTTAATTTGTTAAGATAATAGGAACAAAGATGGTGCTTAGTTGACTGTGTGGGCCATGGTTTTCCAGTTTTAAGGATATAACTTGAAAATGGTTTGAAGCTATTGACTTTTAATCTGCACCACTGGAAAGCTCTCGTCGAGACGATCGATTTGGTATATCGGAATGTCAAAATCCGTCAAAAATTGACGCGAGTTATCACATTTTCGCCGGATTCGAGTCTTTCAAGTATGGATGCGAGCAGCGAGCCGAGTTCGAGTACAAGTTTCAAACTCGGCTCGGCTCTAATTTTTCGAGTATCGCACATCCCTAGTTTGCCCAATGATTTCTGTTTTCCGCCATGATTTGCGGAGTCTGTTATTGTTTGCTCGAAAGCAATGGGTTTCGGTGTAATTCAAAAGTCGGGCCACAAAAAGGTGCCGATCAATCTGCAGCATGCGTCCTTTTCGCTTGGTGGAGCCTTGAGTCTTGTTGTGCATGCCTATGAATCAATGCTATTATTTTGACACAATCACCTTCCAGCTTTTCTTTTTGCCCCCTACATACCAAGGGTGGATCCAGAATGAAGCATTCTTAGCAGGGGTCGCAGGACGATTATTTTAAGTTTTTGTGCATTTTTATCATAATTTAACTGCATTTTTTCAACAATTTCGTCAGTGTTTATTTGTCTTGGGGATGCCGGTCAATCGGCTCTTTCCTTGGATCCGCTCTTGCCACAAACTCTTTATCAACTTAAACGTTTATTGCATAAAAATCTTCCAGGAACTGAGGGCCAACATCAATTGGCCAAAAATAATAAACTAGTTTTGTCAGGATGATGCATAAAAATAATCTTAAGTAAAAGTACAGAAAGGAGAAATTTCGCTGTATGTGCATGCGAAGCCTTGTGTAATTGCTGTCGTTATTACAACACTTTAAAAGTTTTTTTTTTTTAACTAATTCAGTATGTACATGATTTAAATTCAGTCTGAATCTGAAACTGCTTTAATCACATGACTAAACATTTGGATAATTTAAGTTATTACTATCGATGCCATGAACCATGAAAAAGTCTGAACTGAAAATTCGTTATATCCGGAAGAGAATACACCTAAATCTGTTCGCTTGATGAATTTAAAATGGCGTTCCTTATATACAGAAGGAACAGCTAATGAAGTTTTAACATCCGTAATGTTCTTTATGAGTGTACGAAACGCTATAATACAGTTTGCTTTCCTAAAATGAACTGAAACAAAAAAGTGGAAATTTTGCACTCGAATACGAATATGGTATTTCCCTTTTTTTTAAATACCTCCAGAATTTGCCTGTGAGGATTTCAATTACTGTCATTGTGGGCTGTATATTTTGCGTAAAGGTTATTGTGGCTGTATTTATCTGTTGGGGTTCGTACGGATCCTTGGAATTGTACTATAAAATAAAATTGAAGTTCCATTTCAAGGACGAGGTTTGAACATAGCCAAACATATAATGTATCTACTCGTAACGGTTTTTTTTTGTCACGTCAGATCTAAAAGGTAGGAAGTGCTCTACTATACCGTTGGGAAAAACCACTTGCAGCAGAAACTGCACTTCTAGCTTTAAATACAGGGGTATTGACAAAAATTGCACCACGCTGCATTGATATATGAACTTATAATTGAAGGATTGCGTAACATTTCAGCTGTCCAACTACGTCGTATGTTGTGAGAATTTTTTCGATTGTGTTAGTTACGTGAGTGCGCAGCTAATGAGTGAAGCCCAGTGGACACTAATGAAGTAGAATACGGTTATTGAGTAATTTTAACCACAAATGAATTGGTTGTAATGCTTAGTCCAGTCGGTTTCAATTGGAGTGTAGCTTTAAAATGCTACTGGTCTTAGGTGACGCCATGTCATAAAAAAAAAGAATTGCGTATGTATGTTGAATTTCAAATCAAAGTGTTCATGTTTGTTTCTTTTGTATGATTGTCATTAAACATTGTTGCGTGCAATCTTCTAACAGAACGAAGTTTTTATTTTTTTGTTTTATTTGGTGTACAAATTTTAGTAACGTGAACATTAATATAATTGATTATGTTACTGTTAAGTGATATTTGAATTTCGTAAGTGTAAACAGGTATGGAAGAAAAATCAATTGTATCTGTTTTCTGCATGATTCTCTCGTTTATCATCGTTTTATTTTTGTTAACTTTCAACTCAAATTTTGTAAATTCCCTTTGACTTTCCACAAATTATTCAGTAAAACGATTCCTTGAACCATGTAGTATATTTCTGATGTATAGTTTGTGGCAGTCCTGGACTAAACCGTGAATTTGATCTATAAGTTGGGAACTATTCTGTTATATAAGAAGATGGCTACGCATACCTATCTTCATTGTTCCAAAGGAAGAACAGAAGTTGGTGTGGGATAGGTTCGATCGTCAAGAATTTGTCCATTTCTTGGAAATTGTTGAAATTATTGGAAAACCAGAGTTAGTCCAGGAAAGTTCTGGATTATATAGTCTAATGTTGAGAGAAAACGCTGTAGTACGGAGACACTAGACGATTAGTTCAGGTCGATTTATACAAGTTTAGGGGAAAAAATAAGTACCTTGTTTTATAGAAATTTTGTACTGAAAAATAAGCTACCACGCATTGAGATACTCAGAAATCGGTGCAACATTAAAAACACAAACGTGAGCCTTCTTTTGAGTGCATCTCCTTCCAAGAAGTTACTTTTATGCAAAAACTCAGCAATCACTGGAAAAGGTCTAAATTATTCATCAATCCAGCTCTTGGATCACGTTGCTGGGAACAAGTTGGTCAGACTCAATACTCCATTTGTGCTCTCCGTTTCCCTGTCAGGATGCCACAAAGGTATAGAGGAGGAGGAGGACACCATGCAGCCTACCGAAGACGAGCAGCCAGATCCAGCTCTTCAAGCAGAGGAACCCCCAACAACAAGAGAGGAAATCTTTCCGTTATAAGACAGGGTAGGGAAAAGGCCCCTCCTAAGCCCTGGCTGTCCTCTCAGGGCATCGTCCTTCGCCTATAGGTGAGGGACTGGTTAACATCACATGGTAGTCTGAAGGAAAGTTACCAAGGAACCTTTTGTATAATCGTTCACCTTTCTCAAGAATAGTCGACCTTTACCATCCACCCACCGGACGATCGCATAAGGCGGGGAGAAAATCAGCTGTTAGTTGAAGGGGCAAAACTGTTAGAAATGGGCGATTCGTCCTCGCCGGAGGGAAGTTGGTCTTCTATGGCTCACCCTGGGTTATCGCGAATATGAATGGAGGAACCAGGTTTAGGCCTTTTGAAGACAGAATCAGAAGCCTCCAAACATAGATTCGCAAAATGTGCGAAGCCAAGTCGACATCCGCCAGTTGTCTGAGTCAACTAATAAGCCAGCTTGACTCATTAGCGAGCTTGGAACCCCTTGGAACAGGGATGGTCAGCCCAGTGCGCTGGTTTCAAAACGAGTCATGGACACACAACTCTCCCTCCTTCCAAGAGAGTGGCATACATGATGGTTTTCCACGCGAAACATCGTAGAAGGTATACTGATGCATACCCCGCAACTGGACGTCACATTGTTTACACAGTGGGATGCCCACGTGGAAACCTTAATGGCATCAGGGAAGTGGTCCAGGCAGAAGGAAGGCCTACACATTGGCTGGAAAGGGAGCCATTATCAATATGTTCACAAACGCCGGAAACACCTGTATTTTTTGGATTAAAAAAAAGAGCGGACGGTCTTTCAAGGGCGGCTGTGCCTTTTGCGGTTGTTCCGCACTGGATTATGGAGAGGAAGTGCCGGTAATACACCCGAAATGATCCCATAACTGCTGGAGGAGGTTGGTATAGGCTCTCGTGCTACCCTGGCTGGCAACGATTAGCTGAAGGAGGCTGACGATCCTTTTTGGCCTTTCAGTTACCAGAAATGTCGAGGTAAAATAATTAAAAAAAAACACTTGTTAGGGTATTTATATTTTGAGTTTTGCAGGTATTTATAAAACAACGTGCCATTACGGGAAATCAACCATTATAACAGAGAGAAATTGGAAATGCCCATTTAATAAAAATGGTATCGTTGTTTTTCCAGATATTAAGCGAAATTATCGTTGTTGGGTGAAGGGGAAAAGTCTCGTTTCCCTTTGTTGGCCGAAGGAGCCATTCGAGTAACAATGCGTCTGCGTGGTAACAATTGTGAAGTGCGGCAGTAACAGTAGTACTGTGGATCGCTACTTGGAACAGCCCATGATTTAAACTGACCTTGCGCGAGGCTCAAACAGGCATTAAGTTAATAGTAATAACAGAAAACCTCGTGCAATCCTAAACAATACCCTCGGGTGCTGTGCGCCCTCGTGCATTGTTTAAGATTGCCCTCGGTTTTCGGTTATTATCCTTTACATAAATGACCTGAAAACAGTAAATCCAAATCTAAAACAAAACCCACAAATGTGAGAGAATCCGCCAAGTTTCAGTTCATCAAAGTAGTGATATCGGAGCCAAAATGGCTGCCACCAAGTTGCTACATTAGTTGCCAAGCTAGACCCATCAAAGGTTAAATCAAAAACCTGACCATTGCTACTATCGGTAGCAATGGTCAAGTTTTTGATTCAACATGTGAGGTAATAGTTGGTGTGATTAGCTTGGCAACTAATGCAGCTGCTTGGTGGCAACCATTTTGGGGCTGATATCACTACTTTGATTGGCCGAAACTTGGGTTCTTTCACACTTGTGGGTTTTGTTTTAGATATCACTTCTTTTGTAGTTTTTTGGGGCGGTATCTTATTTTAGCCACTGCTCAGTTATCTACTACCTGGCCAAGTTTGGTCGAAAAATATTGAATATGAACGGAGATATTTTTTTTTTTAGTTTTGCTTCAGTGAGGACTTCAATCATATAAATTAAAGCGTTTGCTGATTTGATTATTTATTCGAGAGCCTTGGCTAAAACCATGCGCCCTGTGCTCTAATGGAATGCAAACAACACAAGGCTACACAAAATTGCAAGATTTGATTCTGATTTTTAATCGGAGAGCCATGGCAGAATACCGTACGCCCTCTAACCAAACCAAACCAAATACAAATACAAAAGAAACAACAGAAACAACACAGCATCACCTGCAACCAGTAGATTTACTAAACACATACTCTGTAACGATCAGCAAGATTTGCATTCAGCCATTAACAATAAGTAGCACATACTGGGGATTTATTACAAGCTTAGTAGCCCAAAGCCACGCACCCTACTACAAACAAGCGCTTCCATTTTATCGACAATGATGTGTTGCCGATTATTTCTGGCAGTCCGTTTGCATTGTTATTGTTAACACTAATAACGAGTAATGCTTATTTTGATCAACGGTGGCGTTTTTCCAACATACGGAAAAATAGCATTACGAATGATTGCAATCTTTTAACCGTAAGAGGCACGTATTGGGGGTTTTTTGAGTGTTGAACACCATATTTTATTCGTATCTGTCGCATAATTTATTTTATATGAGCGGAATTAGTAGTCAGTAGTCAGCAAAAATCAACGATCTTAACGCAATTTTATGACGTTGATACAGTTTGTGCACGTGATTGAAATACAACTATTGCTTGTCAGGGCACAAAGACTGCCCATTTTCAACAAATTTCAAACTGTTTCGCCGCATGGGAATTTGTCCTCGCCATCGTGAAATATGCTAAGCTCTGGTTTTTGTTAAAGTACCAAAGCTAGGTTAGGTTACTTTTATTTGAGTACTACAGGCTTTAAATGTCATACACTCACCCTAAACTAATCCTACCTTAACCTACACCAACATTTCAGACAATACATGGCATTAACAACATACTAACGTAGTTAAAAAAAAGGGTTTAACGAGCGTTAACCACTCCTGGTCATCTGCCCGAAGCCCTAAGGCCCTATGCCCTAAGCCCTAAGGTAGTGGCCATTTAACAACAATGCAAGAATTAAACAATGACTTTCTTAACAATGAAGTGCGACAATTTTTGAACTTGGCGGTCGGACCACTAGCGTGGTTCTTGATATAATGACACCAAAGTTCGCAGGTGATGTCAAGCTCTGTGCTATTGTTAGAAATCTACAAGAATACCCAACATTTATCTTCCTCACTTTTGGAACTTGAGTATGAACACTGGTTAAATCAATGGAATCTTCCAATATCTGACTCTAAATGTAATACAGTCTTTCACATTCGTTCAAAAACTACAAAGAAAACTTATCTATATTGTAATATGGTCGTGTCCACGTAACTAATGTAAAGGATCTAGGTGTTTGGTTAACAGCAATAAGAAAACAGCAATAATTAAATGGTGTTTCTCCTCCAGTGACATTAAACCCTCGTTTGGATATATAAAGTATTTGAGACCAATTTTGGTATATGCCAATCCTGACTGGTGGAGCCTGGGCCAGGGTTTTCCGGATATGAAACAGCAAAATAAGTGGGTGTGTACCAGTTTCGCCAAATCCTATTTAGCCCAAAATTAAGCACTTGCTTAAAATTGGGTTAAATGTTTCGGAAAACTGGGTTCGGGGAAACGAGATAAACACAAAAACGTGAATGTCGCTAAAAATAATTTTAAAAATACAACATTTCTTTGTCCTCTCGTCTGTGGCGTAACTAGGGTTTTGTACTGAGGGGGCAACACTTAGCATTTAGCCGAATGGTGTAGAGGGAGAACCGAATAAGAGCCCCGGAAGCTGATGCATTTTTGCTATTTTCCGGCATTTTCTTGCCTTGTAAAGTGCTTTTGGAAACATTTGTATAAAACCAGTTTGCTGACTGCATTATAAGCATAAAAAAAATTTTGTAATGTAAATCTTTCAGTTTTTCATACTAGATACTTATTTTTTAAACACTGATACTTCGTTAGAAATGCTAGGAATTTTAAGCAAAATATGGAGTTACTAATTCTTACTGTTTATCTTTACTGATTTTCGTATACTTCTCCATTTGTTACCTGGTTACTTTAGTAATTTAAAGGAGAAACAGTAGAAGTATAAATTACTAAGATGAAAGTTGCGTCTTTGACCTCAAAATGCAGCCATCTGACGGTAAATAATTTTTCAGCTATGGAAAAGGTGACTTGGCCAATTTGCCGAATAAGCTTTTAAAATCTCACAGAGGGGGCGAATCGCCCCTTTGCCCCCCACTAGTTACGCCACTGCCTCTCGTCGAAAAAATCATGTGACTTCCTGTCAGAATTGTTTGGCATCACTACTGGTTGCAATGCATTTTTACTCGAGGAATGGTGACTTCAAGGTATTTTGACACTATTTAGAGGTATTTCGCAGCGAACCGCTTTAGCATTTTTGTAGCTTGTAGCTCCAAATCGACTGCAATTCCAACATGGCGGCGGTTTTAACTCTGCCGCCGTAGAGGCCTGTGGTTGGTCTTAAAAGCGAGGGGGAATAAACCCAACCCTAACCGCTGCCCTGACACCGAAGTTACCAACGAAAACGGTGAATATAGTCCGGAGGAAATTTGAGTGAACCTTGCACGGAGGGGTTTAAAGCATTTTATTGCTGGAACCTTCTCAAAATGATATACACTTTAAAATTCTGTAGGGTGCCATGCTGTAAACCTTGGGCATTAAAGATGGAGAACAAAATGGCGCCCAATCTTAACTCAATTTTTGCCATTTTGGCCTATTGTGCAAGAACTGTTAGTGGTACAGAAAAATGGTTGGAGATAAACGTTGTTTGCAATAATGAACTTCATAACATATATCCGATTATTTTCTTCATATCTCCTACGGTTTTCGAGAAAAACGGCCATTTGGGGCTATTTATTGCCATAGATGTCTTAAATTGACAACTTACAACTGTCAAACACTGCTGCGTCGTTTCTAATTCAGTTGGATGATGCCAATTAGGTTCATTCGAAAGGTTGGAATGTCTTCTTTGGATCAAGTGTAATTAAAACAGTCTACCATTGTTAGAGACTGACCTATGCCCGTTTTACTAGAGGCTGGTATCGCAGACCCCGTTCTATTTTTTGCTCATTTTCAACTTTCAACTGCTATTTCGACGTTTCTAATTTAAGCGGATGACTCCAATTAAATTCATTCGAAAGGTGGGAAAGGGTCTATCATTGGTAGGGACCAAACTACGCCTGTTTTATTAGGGGCTGGCATCACAGTCACCTTTCGAGTTTTCGCTCATATTCAACTTTCACTCCTATTCTGTCATTTCTAATTTAGGGGGCTGCCTCCAATTAGATTAATTCTAAAGGTGAGAATGTCTTCTTTGCATCAAGGTTAATTAAAAGGGTTAGTTAGGGACTGAGCTACGCCCATTTTACTAGGGGCTGGTTCAACCAGCGTTCAAATTTTCGCTAATTTTCAACTCTCACTGCGGTTGCGACGTTTCTTGTTTTTCAAATTTGGTGGATGTCCCCAATTAGGTTCACTGAAAATTAAAAGGTGGACCGTCAAATTGAACTTTAAAAGTGGTAATTACTTCACAAGAAAAAACAACAAAAAGCTTTTAATAAATTTAAGCAAATTGCACTATAGTAACTTAGTAATTAGTACTTAGTTCCGAAGAGTGGTAGACCCTTACAATTCCCCTTGATGCAAAGCAGACATTCCTACCTTTTGAATGAAGGAAATGAAGTCATCCATCTAAATTATAAATGTCACCACTGCAGTTGAAAGTTGAAAATGAGCGAAAATCGAACGATGGCTTTGATACCAGCCCCTAGTAAAGCAGATGTAGTTCGGTCCCTCGCAGTGGTAGACCCTTTCAGCAGTTACTCTTAATGCTAAGAAGACATTCCCATATTTTGAATGAATCTAATTGGAGTAGTCCACCTAAATAAGAAACGTTAGAATAGCAGTTGAAAGTTGAAAATGAGCGAAAAATCGACCGTGTTTGTGATACCAGCCTCTAGTAAAACGGGCATTACTCGGGGTCCAACAATGGTAGACCTTTTTAATTACACTGGTGCAAAGAATACATTTCCGTCTTTCGAAAGATCCTAATTGGAGTCATCCAGCTGAATTAGAAACGACGCATCAGTAGTTGAAAGTTGTAAGTTGGAAAAACTGATGGGCATTAAAGGCCTAAATGGCCAAAATTGGCGCAAAATGGCAGTTTTTCTCGAAAACAGTACGTGATATGAATAAAGTAATGGGACATACATTATAGAGTACATTATTGCAAACAAATCTATTTCAACTATTTTTCTGTACTACTAACAGTTCTTGCATAATTGGCCAAAATGGCAAAAATTAAGTTAAAATTGGATGCCATTTTGTCCGCCATCTTTAATGACCAAGATTTTCAGCTTGGCACTCTACAGAATCTTTAAGTGCACATCCTTTTGAGTAAGTTCCACCAATAAAATGCTTTACGCCCCTTCGTGCAAGGTTCACTCAAAAAATGGCCAAATTCCACCGGACTAATATGTGAGTTCAGAAACAACTAAGAAAACTGTTTCGTCAGGAGGAATTATCGTCACGGATCATAAGACTGCAAGCATTTACTCAAACGATATCGGATTTCCAGGTAGCGTTGTTACCATGGCAACGACATCTTTGCCATCGCGATTAAATTCAAGCTGCGAGAATGCAAAGGCGAATGGTTGCCTAAACGAGCCCTTAGAACGAGACTGGTTGCTAAAGCAACAAAATACACTAAGTTTCCTTGGTTTGTTGAAAATTACACAGCGTGTTAACCAACAGTAGACTGAGGACTGGGAGCCAAACGGCGCAGGCTCCAGTGTCAGATCCCCCCCCCCCCCCCGGGGGGGGGGGGGGGGGGGGGGGGGCTTCCGCTACGGATCAGGAAGACCCAGCTAAGGGGTCTGGGGGAGCGCTGTAAGCTTCCCTAGTGGGGTCTGGGGCGGAACCCCGGGAGCTGAAGCATTTTACGCTATTTTAGTACCTGTTTCTGGCCTCCAGCAAGCACTAAGATAGCGTAACAGAGCAACTTTTGGTGATTTTTCTTATTCGTTCTTCAGGGTGGCAAGTTTCGTAAAAACTTAATTGTGACTACATCATGTTTTTTTTTTAGACATTTTCTTTCCAAATTAAATTAAACCGAGTTTAGTTTAGAATTATATAAACAGGCCCACAGCTAGCCAATGACGATTGGGGAATGGCTGAAGTGCACATTTTGTACTTTTAGGCTATAATGAATGACGGGCGATGAATTGCTATGTCCAAGTATGGGCAATAGGGGAGGGGTCGGCTGACAGAGACTGATAATTTTTTTTAATGGACTGTCAAAAGGTGAAAACTTGAGAAATCTTTTGCTCAGTTTTATCCCAAACCAGTAGGCCTAGAGGTCTTATTATTTTCATTTTTATAATTGTTGGTATTTAGAAAACAATAGGACTTTTTGAAAATTCATCCCCGCAACATTTCTTAATTCGCGAAAAAGAAATGTGTAATCCCAAAATGTTTGTTATTTTAGCCGAGTGTTCGTACGGGGCCTTGAAATCTGAAAAAGGGCTTGAATTAAAAAATTCC
Organism: Lithobius niger; assembly: GCA_023313725.1. NCBI lineage: Eukaryota > Metazoa > Arthropoda > Chilopoda > Lithobiomorpha > Lithobiidae > Lithobius > Lithobius niger. Next base: position 56,524 of record JAHWFP010004218.1, read on the forward strand.
AGTCTTACATTCTAGGAAAAAAAACAGAAAGGCTGATAGTGTCCTTAAAAATGTTGTTGGCTTGAAATCGCCTTACGATTGTTGCGTGGAAAAAACCCCGAGCCTACTTGATTTGCTAGGGAATACCAGCACATTTCAAATCCTTGTTGCTTCAGGATGTGAAGGAAGAAATTGACGTGTTTGTTAAGTATAGATCTACATTTTAAAAGAATTCCAGTAGTTAAACGTGTAGCGATAAGTAAGTGGCAACCATAGAATTAAATAAACAAAACATATACTGAGAGGGCCCAGTACATGGTTATAACGTAGGCCCCTCTCTTGTAGTATTTCGTAGCAATGAAAAATCATCATGATACAAAATTTCAGTAGGCCCCCGACAGGCCCTCGGAGCATATAGCTCCCACGGGAAACCTCCCGTGTTCCTCAATGGCCACTACGCCCCTAGAACAATCACCCAACATACTCTTGTCTTGGTGACAGTCTGTATTGGCTACATTGGGTTTGTTTAGTTAAAAAAAATATTGTATTACACAGCGCAAATTTTAACAAAAGCATTCATTAACATCTAAACTGTATTAAGAAAAAGTCTACATAAACTTTAAAACGCGCTACTATTATGGGTACCTATCTATGTGTCGTTGAAAATTGAAGTTGGGCCATAAAAGAGCCTGGAAAAGACCTTAAAAAATATTGCCCAAAAAGTGTCGAACCCTGTATCAGCCTGTATTACGCAACCCCCCGCCCCCCTCGTCCCGGGGTATTAATTATTTTCTGCTTGGGTGTCAGCATTATCTCTCTCTTCCACGACCTTGTATCCCTGGCCGTATCTGATTAGGCGGTCATTATCTGTCAAGTATTTCGCGTCGATCGAGTGCTGCGTGCAAGACATGAAATCCACGCAAAATTTGTTGTCTTTCCATCGTGATTCAAAATGTTGGTGTCGAGCGCAACAGGTATTAGCCTACGTTAGTGACATCGAGCGTTGGGTCGCTAAACACGTCTACCACGTTCCTGAAACTGGACTTCGTCGTCTTGGTGGGTTTAAAGATATCCTAAAATGAAGAACGAAGCGACAGTGCCGCTGTAAGTTTCATTTTTATTTTGTATTTTTATCTATTTAAACCCGTTTATGAAGACGTATTTGTAATCATGCAGCGTCACCGGTTGACGAAGAGTCATGACGTCATGGTAGAAACACAAAACTAAAAGCTAAAGGGGTTGCCGGCACCGTCTAGTAGTCAATGACATCAAATTCTAAGCGTTAACGGTTTTTTTTATTAAGTGTTTACTGTTTGGAAGTTCTTTAAAGGGGCTTGCCTCCTTGTCAGTGGGGTACTCGGGGGAAGAGGGGGAAGCAAGACCCCCCCCCCC
>JAHWFP010004219.1:400-21289 GCA_023313725.1 Lithobius niger
CACAAAAACAAAACTACGACTGAACCACACAAAAGTAACGGCCACAAGAACAGCAACATTAACAGGCTACGGAAGCTTGTAGGGCCACAACTAAGACTGTAAATTTAGTTTTAGTAGTAGTGAATATCTTTCTTAAAATTCGTTTTCAGGTCAAAGTAAGATGCCAATCAAGGTTTTGCCGTTTGCCAAAGTGGCTTAACGCCCAGCGTGTGGGGGAAAAAAACGTAATTGAGGAAATAAAATATTTAAGTGTGTAGTGCATATTTTATTTTGCGGTGAAATAGAGCCTGTTTTTTTTTTAACGCGGAGGTTTTTTGGACCGACTTTTGAAAAAAAAAAATAACCTAAAAGTTAAGGTGCAAATGAGTAATTTCTGTGCCTGGCCAAAATGATCACTCAGACGAAAATTTCAATTGCCTTTGCAGGTCATGTTCTTATCTAACAAATTACTGGGAAAACGTTTGTTGATGTGAAGTCATCCACGTTATAAATAGTCGCTCACATTTTATCAGATTGTGGATGTAGCAGTGTCTCAAAACTACATTTGACAAGCAATGACAAGGGCCAAGGAACCTTACATACATTACGGAAGGTTAAAATGTAAAAGTTGAAAAGTTGTTTTGTTGGCGTCGCGGTTGCCACCATTGTGGTTGTTTGATTTTTGTCGATTTAGCTTTTAAATAAAATAAATTACTGATAATTGAGTGTACACAACACCAAAAATGTTCATTGACGTAGTAGACTTAGTACTTACCCTTCAGATTAAAAGACTTGATTTCTCAATGACACTGGCAGCCTTAAAGAAATATCTTTACCCACAGATCGGGTTCCTACTTGTAATTTAACCGTGGCTGGCTGGCTAAAAGCTTCGGTTTTTGCTTCTCGGCGCCAAGTCAGAACCATTATGCCGGGAGCCGCCAATGCAAGATGTGAACAGAATTCAGAAAATTGGATGCGGCCAAAATTGGCCCGAAAAATTGCTGGGGACAAAAACAATTCCTGGGTTAAGTCGAAGTAGATAGTACATGGTAGATTGGTTAGAGGGGAAAAAAATTGCTTCAAACCCCCTCCCCATCCCCAAACAGTGTCTACTGGAAGGATGGGAGTTGGGCGTGTAATGAATCTGATTAATCGTATAGCTTCTGTTTTACTTGTGGATCTTACTTATGCAAGGTTTAGGGTCTAATCAGTTCATCGTGTCAGTGAAGGGTATCGACCAATTTTGTTGATATTAGGTTGTAACATAAAAAAACGCTGACTAATAGTTTAATGTTACTGTGTAGTTTAAACAATCTAAAAAAATGAGCCAAAAAATAAAACTTGAAATTCGAATTACAAACACCTTCCAGTCCCATTGCGATTTAGCAAGATTTCTTTGCAGCTCAATTGCGAATTAAAAAATAAAAACCAACAAAGTTAGTCGGCCTTGCCAAGTTTTGCTTGAGTTTTAACGAGGGATAAGTTAGTGTTAGATAACATCAGACGAAAGTTACGGGCTCATAAAATGGAGAGGCGATGGGGTTCAATGCAGCTGTAAACTAAAGCCTTTTAATGGGAAACCTTTGCAGTTAGGTTGACATCACCTTTAATTTTGAATGAGCACAATGCGGAAGTTCATCCAAATTTAAGGATTGTACAGAAAGAACTTTCCGAAAACTTTGACGCCATACCGCACTGATTTGTTGTCTTATTCTTCCCCTCCCCTTTACTTCACCATTTATATTCTTTTATCTGCAAAGTTTTAGCTGAACTCCACTAAATATTGAACCAGTTGTAGCTACCACTCTCATTTTGCTTTATATAAAATGCTGGTGGGAGTGTAGGTGGTTGAAGATTAATTACTAGCGCGAAAGTGCGTCATGTGCTGTTGAATTGATGGGATTGTTTAATATTTCAGATCAGCACGGTGAGCACGGGCCAATACGTTGCTGCCAGCTTAGTGGGCCTATTCCCAACCCAAGTTATCAACGTCTACTTAGGCAGCACGGTTCGGTCTATGGAGGATGTTTTAACAGACGACAGCACTGCCACCACCGGTTACATTGTTTTCATCGTACAGGTAAGAATGTTCAGAAATAAGAGTTTTTTTTTTTCCTGCTGCTTAAATGAATATAAATATACATATATTTTCAACATAAAATACAGTAGCTCATCTTCGGATTGGAAGCACAATTTTTATTTTTACCAAAATAAAATAATAAAAAAATAACAGAACAAGTAAAAAACAAGGCTTTTGCAGAATTAAAAAATAAAATATTAAAATAAAGTTTTATTACAACTTTTTGCTACATGCTTCTATGTTACGCAACTGTGGGACCCAATCGCAATTTAATTATCTTTAATTTTTCAGAGGTGAATTTCTTTCCTTTTTGAAATACAGTGTTTGTACTCTAGGGAAAAATAAGTGAAAACATCCTCAGAATTTAAGCGCAAGCTTTCCCTGACAACGCCATCCAGTTGGCAAAAAATGCTACGAAAAATTAAATATTTTCTAATTCTTAATTAAAGTAGTGTAAAATGGTATTTGCAACGAATTGTTCTTAACAGGGTTCCCACCACCCTGGAAAAGCTGGAAAACTCGGGGGGGGGGGGGAATAATATTTTAAATAATGTATTTCCCATCTAAAAGTTTCAGCCTTTTTAACACAAAACTGGTAGAAGTGTGAAAAAAAAATTCCTTCTTAAAATTACGGTTAATAGCCTGGAAAATGACTTCACCTACTCTGGAAATCCTGGAAAATACGACAGGTTTGTTTTGTAGACCTGCCATATGTTTTTTTTAATGCTGACTGTTTGTTTCATTAACTTTAAGAAAGAGTCGATGGAAAATAAAGGAACAGGAGAGTTACTAGTCCTCGTTCCATTGCTTATTCTTGTTAAAAATATTGTGTTATTTATTTATTTTCTAAATTATAAACGTTACAGGGTTGTCCTTTCCCCGTTGGCATTCCATTGAAAAGTGGCACCCAAACCAGTTAGCTTGTTTTGTGATGCTCTTTTTTGAATGTAATACTTTTTAAGTTTTTTTTATGTTGGGAAAGTTAGACTTTAGATTTGAATTTAGATCCTACTTTCAACTATGAGATGCCCACACACCCAGCTGGCACAAATTAAACCTAACAGAATTACTTTCACAGGAATCCTGCGGTTCTTCTGGAAAGTGCCTTCATGAGAACAACAAGAAACTGTAACCATATTCGGTATTGCTTTTGGTATTCTATAGAATGTGGTAGGGATGGCAAGATACATAGGGCCTAAATTTTGTAACACGATGCAATATTTATAGCCTAATTATTGCGATAATCGATATATCTCGATAAAGCATTTTGAAGCTGGAATAACCAATTAAATTTTGTTAATTAAAAAAAAACCTGGCTGAAGCTTACAGTGCAACCTTTACGAATGTGAATTGTGTGGCACTTGCCATTTGGCCAGTAGACATGAAAATGCTCTTGTCATTGTTCGTCACCATGTAGAAACAATTTAACAGTTGTGCTACTATTTAATGCTGAAATATTGTTTGCATTAAACTAACGCCAATCATCTAAAGTGGCTAACAACAGAATTGTACTACACTTGGTTGGAGAGCCCTGTAAGTCCACACGCAATGCCGCAAACCGCTCATTTCTAGCTATTACGGTTTCCGAGATATGACAATTTAAACATCGATAAATCAGAAAAAGCGCGATACGATAATCGAAGAAATTTTTTTATCGCGATTCGCGATATTATCGATTATCGTGCCACCCCTAGAGTGGGGCAAGGTGGCCTCGTGCACGATTGTCTCATGTGCAAGAGGTCCTTGGTTCGAGCCTGACCCCAGCCTCCGTTGGCATTTTCGGGAAGAGAAGGGCCCTGTGATACATTATGCTCATGTCGATCGTGGCATATTAAAGATCCTAGGTATTTCCGATTGAAATTACGTAGCAAAATGGTTCCTCTTGCCTTCTGGCACCATTTTTTGTAGCCTTTTGTTAACCACTTTATTTGTAGACGTTTGTCATCCATGTATGGTGGTGGGTGTAAACCACCACCGTGTTGAGGTTCCCTTGTTCTTGTTTTTCCCCACTCCCTGTATGTACGTAATCTTATGTATGTACCATGCGCACTACATCCCACGTAGTATAGTTTCACGCCTCACAATGCGTAGTAAATGATCCTGTCAAGAGAAAAATAAAATAATTTAAGTCTAGGTGCTTTACGAATTCAGGTCCTTGAACTCTAATAATACTGCAATAACTTGCTCATCTACTAAAAGAATAATCCAATATGCTAAAACAAATGAAAATAACATGATCTTATGTACGGAGCACGCATCACACTGTGGGCGTACGGTAATTGATTTTTCAATGCTAAAATAGTATTTCCAAGAAGAAAAGACTCGGCATGGTTACGAATATGGCAGTTCAAGTACCGATAGTAAAACATAAAACTAGGCCAATGTTCTTCACTTGGTTTCTCTGACGGTAACGCTTAATTATTGCTATGATTACATAGTATACTGCAGTTAAAAAATGCTGTACCTTGATAATAGCGGTAATTATTATTTTATTGCACCCTAGAAATTTAACAGCCAAATAAAATGCCTACTCCAGCAGACACAAGGCAAAAGAAACTTTAAACAAATAATTGTTAATCTGGAGCATTATTTTTTGTTCTGTTGCAAGATTGTTTAAATGATTAAATTCTTGCTTAAGAGTATTTCACACATAAATTTGATTATCAAGGGCAAATAATTTCGGTACCATATTTTATAGGAACTCGTCAGCAAAATCTTACCATGCAAGTGTACATATTTCTTTTTCCAAATTTCGGTACATGGGTATAAAGGAAAAACTTTATACTGTAAACAAATTTTTCATTTTTTTCTTTGTATTCCAGTGCCTGTTTTAAACAGAGTACAAAACTTTGGTTGCTCTTGGTTATAACAGAACAAAATACTGCATGTAGCAAAATGTTGACAATGGGGATAAAGACATCTATCGCTCAGCGGACAAGATCAGATACAGGATTTTGTTGGTGGGCGGGGTAAAGGTTTCCAAACAAAATTGTATTTTTTGCCCTATTATTACAAAAAAACAACTTCTCTCCATTCCTTTTTCATTGGGCAGATCAAGGATTTTCTTTGGCAGTGGCGAGCCAGTGACAGGATTGCCCGGGCCCAGGCTTGGGTGTTGGGTGTCTGGGACCCCCTTTCTTAGTATTGTGCGTCAAGCGCACGTTTATCTAGCGCAGTTGTTTTATTTTTGCATTTCCTGGCAGTCAGTTTCCGGCAATTCTGGAACATTGGTGGATGCTTAAGGATGTATATTGTTCCCACACAAACTGCAGTGCCCCCCCCCCCCCCAAAAAAAAAAAAGTCTTGACTGCACTGCCAAAGGAACGTATGTGCTCAATTGAAAAAAACAAGCTGGGTAGAACTTCGCTTAGGTCATCAAGTAAGCTCAAGTCAGAATTCCATGGAGCCTCGTGCAAATTGTAATCTTTATCCCCTTCCCGGTGTCGTCCACCGAGGAGTCAAATTTGCACCAGGCCCTGAGGAGCCACTGTAATGATGTATTACCATGTTGTGGTTTCTTTTTTTTGCGTTGTTGTGTAAAAAAAAAAACATATCTCCCCCAACTCCTTTTTCTTAAAAGTCCCGTTAATTCCATTCGATAAAATTACGTCAGTAGGTGTTGGAATCTTTAAAAAAAAATTTAAGTAAGATGGAGCCACCATGCTGGCTCTGCCTAGAGATGCGGGTGGTCCTGTTAAACATGGTGTATTTTTTTCCCACTAAAATGCAGTTTCAAGTCAGTTGGTCCTATTTTATGTTGCTTAATGCAAAAAGAATGGTGTAAGTAGATCCACTGCATAGAAGACTTTATGCTATTTAAATAAATTTCACGTTTTGTTCGATTGTTCTGCCTAGAGAGATGCCAATAGTGGGTGTGAAAATAGCAATTTCAGATGCCTATAGTGGGTGTGAAAAAAGCAATTTCACATGTATTAATTACTGACATTTTTTACTTTTTCGTTGTGGTATCAAAGGTTTATTTATTTTTTGAAAATGGTGGAAACTAATGGTGGTTAATTAATTTGGGGCCATTATTTTTGTTGTGACTAGTGCGGCGTGGGCAATGCACGGCCTATGACTCCATATTTGTACTGGCAGAAAAACTGCAATGGGTGTCGGTTGTTATTTTAGCCTTTCGGTGTTTAAAATGAACAACGTTTTTCACGTGGTGTTCAGTGGATCAGTATTCACGGCCAGTATTTATTAATAGCATTGTTAAAATAATTTCAGGTACTGATCAGCGTTGGACTGATGGTGTTCGTGGTGCAGAGGGCACGACAGGAACTAAGGAAAACTGTGCAATTTCAAATTCTTGGAGATCTCAAAGAAATATCAGTAAAGTCGCAAGATTGCTACAATGGAAATTGTAGCTCTCTGTAAATACCTACCTGGAATATTGTTAGGATTATAAACCCAGTTGATTTCCCTTCCCCACAAACTTAAGTCTTCAGAAATATCTTGCGAAAAAGAAAAGTCAGTCACCACTACGAGTCATAATCGCACTGTTTCAAGTTTGCCAAATTTTTCCAAGTTGCTAATTTAATACTTTCATGTTAGTTTTTATTGAATGTAATGGGGGTGTGCCGATTATCACATTTCCATAACGAATTTTAAAATACGACTTAAATTTTATTGAGAGATGCCAAAATAGTTGAGTTGTACATTACACCTTCATACCAGGCTACCATAATGCGCCTTAAACTACTGAAAACTGGCACTGATCATAAAATGGATAAGTTTTGATGCCTTGAAATGAGACCAAATTGCGGAATTTGATGATGTGATAAAGAGACAGTTCTTTAAACGTATACAAGCTTTTCAACTTATTTATAACACCGAAATTTAACGTTTTGATCTTATGGGCGTGCCACTGTACTACAATGATGATATGGGAGATTTAATTCGAAAATTACGTGAATAATTAAAATAACTATTAAACAAGTTGTAGTGAATTGCTATTTGATAGTTCGAGTTGCCGAATTTAATAATTGGGGAAAACATTATTCCACTGCTAGCTGTTTTTAAAACGGTTCCTAGACACACAAAATTTAAGATTTCATCAAATACAAATTTAGAAATAAACCATTCTCGTAATAATTGGTAATACATTGTAGCTGGAGTATTAAATTGTATTAGTAGTTGGGCCACGTGCCCCAGATTTCAGTGAGAATTTTTCTGTCAATCACAAATGTTTACCTGTATGGCATAAAAAGAAAGAGAATTAGTTATTTAGTAATCCCTTTTAAAACGATTCCACCAATATTATTGTAGTTTGTTAGTAATGTTCTGCATTTGGGTATACAATCGGTACACCCCTAACAGTTTTATCATGTATGCGAAATGGTATGTAATCTCTCAATCACAGTATTACTTAGTTATTACATAATCATACGTAGTCTGGATTAACGTATGCACAGGGATAATGGCTGCGACACAGGCAGATGCATGATTGTTGACTAAAGAGCATCACTCCCGCTGACTTTCACCATAATTGGTGAGAATTCTGTACTTTATAGCCTACTTAAGTCCTGCCCCCTCCCTTTTTCTTTTTTTTAGCGTTAATTGATTTTTTCAACATTTTGTGGCCATCACTGTTTGAATAAGACAAAAGAAATTAAGAATTTAGACGTAGTACTATTGAATTACTTTCAAGTCATTACTTGCATGCTGCAAAACGTGTCAGAGATAATGAGTAGAAAAAGAGATATTGCAATGTGTTGAATTTTTTCATGATGTAGTTAGGTAGTGCAAAGAAGCCGATCTCAGTTTTCTTCTGGAATTTGTGGCTGTTGTGGAGGCCTAGATGCGTTACCTTTTATGTCACTGATGAATATCAGCAGGTCTACCTTGAGATGGTAATGTATATAGCCTATAATATCTAGCCCTTTTTTTTAATGTGTGTTTTGTCTTTGTTTTGTATCTACTAGGCAAATTGTCGGCTCTGAATGCGATCAAGTTTAATTAGTTCCAAAAACCAAGATAAAGCCAGAAAAAGTTGATTAATGAATTATTTTCTGTTAATGTCATTTTATAATACGGCTCTATAGTTGGAAGGGTTTCAAGGCCTGTCTGTTAAGACAGTTTTAGCTTCGAAGATTTCTGTCTTCACAAACACTGTGCCTGTTGTAATAAAATGTGAGTTTCCCCGATGTAAAAACAACAGCTGTGCACCTGGTTAAGCTAAGGTTTAGGGGCTTACACAAGTGGCAGAGCAAAACTATAAAGGTGTGGTGTTGGAAAAACAAAATTTGAGTTAAAGTAGCTTATTTTCTCCACCCAGATGCAGATGGACATCTAGCAAATTCTACTTAGTTCCAGTCTCTTAGTTGTATGTGCCTTCAGTTCTGAAGGTCATCATAACATGACAGTGACCTGATTTATTTCAGTAGTTCCTATTCTCAAACTAGAACTTCCACATGTCCTACCCTACACTTAGATGTAGGATAAATGTAGGTGAAGTTGACCTTTTTTTTTGTTCTAATAAACAGTTCAAGAGCGAAAGTACCTGATTACAAGACACTATAAAGGACAGATAGTAAGTGGGTAGGACTAAATTATAAAGCCGACGCTTAAATATGAACTATATCATATGTGTTTCGTGCATGTGTTTATTAAAAGTAAAATAATAGCGATAAAGTTGTACTTTTTTGGTCAATTTATTTTAGTTTACGTTATGTTTACCACTATTCTAATACTGCATTCATTTTTAGGCCAAGAAATCAAAATAAATGCGTTATGATTTCATTCTAAGGTTACCGTTTCAAATATGGGATTATTTTATTGTTATACGGTATATTTTTTATAGTTCTATAGGAGTTTTTTTTCCTCCCCCATCCCGTTTTTTCCCCCCTAAAGTGTAAATAAAAAGATGTCATTACCCAATAATTTCAGCTGAGAATTAACCAAATGGTTAGTTAGCTGGAAATTTTCCTACTTATTTTTCCTCCCGATTTTTCTTCTGATGAAAACTTGTAGGCACTAAACATTTTTCTGTACCATAAATAAAGGTAATTATGACCTTTGTTTGCTGTACTTGCGGCATCTATTACGTAACATTTCGAGCCTTTGGCTGTAGATGCTTATTTATTTAGTCCTGGTGAGACTTTTGTTTTGTTACGTAAACCTTACAAGGAAAACTTGGGTTATAAGCAAACAAAAAAATATACCTTTATAATAAGTAATATTATTGTGTACATTTGGCATTTTCATTATATGTGTGACAAAGACATAGTGAATTAAAAGTAACGAAATATGTGATGTGTGAAATTGTGTTCACGAATGTGTGAAAATGAAGAATAACCATCTCGTTAACAGCTGAGAACGAAAGTAAAAGTAATAAACGTTTCTTGTAGTAATCTAGTAGTAAGGCGATGACAAAACGTCAGAAAATTAGATAATTTTTTGTTTTATTTATAAAATAATTGCGTATTCTTTGTCCTCAGCACAATATCACCTACGCACTACATTTTAAACTTGACATAAAAAGTCGATAAAAGTTACTTCCCGCTTTGGGAATTGGTTTTGTAAATTATTGATTATCACGTGCATCCACTTCCTCTGTTTGCTGCGAGACGAACTCTGTTAGTGTTAAAATTGTCAAGGGAAAGATTAAGCCATTAATTAAAATACGTCCAAGTGTGTAAACAGATTGGGTACATTTACTGACAAAGTTGTACCACGTTTAATTGTATTAGCAATAAATTAATGTGCATTTAATAAGCAATGTAGCTTGAAGATCATAAGCGCCTTCGTGAGCGAATAACAAAACGTAAAAGCTGCAGTATTTATCCTTGAGATTCTAAAGTGTAGTTTTTCCCTCTAAAAACGACTGAAAAATTAATTTTGGTTAGTTAGACAAACCAACATCTCCCAATTAAACTAAACCTACGTCGTCCTAATTCAGAATTTACACCATTTTGTGGATAGCCTCATTATAATCCCAACTGTAATCTAACGTAACCAGCTAGACCTGTAGCCAAGCTTCGGCCGTTTTCACAGCATGTCGCATTTTAAAATCAACAGTTAAAACGAAACATACAAACTGTAGACCAAAAGGATAGATACATAACTTCATCACATAATTTTACCCTCTGAAAACTTCAGGAGAATTAGAGTGGGAACAAACTCCATAAATGTGTCGCATCTCCTGAGTTTCTGCTTTTATGCGGTGGCGCATTGCAAGCTAGTGCAGGCTCAAACACGATGCATTTATTTTTCTATTCCTGTTTTATGTGCATTTTGCACGAGTGTTTTGCCTGTAATTCTTTTTCATGCGATAAAAGTATTTTTATGAGCATTTGTAAATGCTAAAATATGAGGGTAAAACAAGTAAAATACCATATACCTTCAAAGTTGACATAGTGGGTAGGTAACTAGCTAGAATCAAGTATGGGTACAAATCATATATCTAACAAAGTAAGAGTTGACAAGTTTTGTCACGCTTTCAGGATAACTTAACACGGTATCCCCAAATTGTTTTGCCTTTTATGCAAATGGTGTAGTTTGCGTTGTTCATTTTGCAGTACGTTTTGTGCTAGAAATGTAATATTGCCATACAGTTTGGTTCCAGTGGTTAGCTATATCCATTGAGGAGCTTCAAAATGAGTTGCGATTGTATGATCTGAGAAGCAATGTTTCTGCTTGTAAAATGTAAATAGATCTAATTCTGTTCTGGGCCTTACTTTGCTAACTGCAGTTGTGTTGTGCATTGCCCTTATTTGAGATTGCTAGTTGCAATAATTTATCTGTTTCAGTTTTCTAACGATTTAAATGTTTTTAAATGGTTTTGATACCTGTTGATGCAGGGATTTATTGAATGTATTTGTAATGTTTAAAGGCTTAACTTTATGTTGTAACAAAAAAGAATATTAGTAGACACAACACACCACGATCACGGTCAAAATATTTTTTTTTTGAGGTGGTGTGAAAACTTTGATCAAACTCTGGAGTCTTTTCAAAATCCTTATGGTTATAAGTTACCCAAAGTATTCTTTCAAAGCGGACTTCAATACAAGGGTTTGCGACCCTGAGCATGTGTGACCTCGCAAATTTTTAAATGTATAATTTCATGAACCGATTTTATAAAAATCTTCAGTATAACATTGTTTTCACCTATATCCAAAATCGTCGCATACTTTTTCGTAGTATTCATGCGAGCGACATAGCGTCATTATCATAGCCAAATCTTTGCAAGTTGGCTTTTAAAAAGGGTACCATACCATTTAACACGTAGCTGAAAACAACTCTGTTAACGATTTTCAAAATTTAATCTCTTTGCAACAAGTATGTTTGAAATTCACACTCAACACATTTTATCTAATTGATTATTTCTAACAAACTGCCAACTACTATCTTCACTTAGCATGTTTGAGATCTCTTTTTAAAGCAAGACTAGTTTCTTGATTTTCTGTTATTTGTGTTCTATAATATTGTTGACTTGAGAGTTGCTCGTTAACTTTATCGCTGTTACAAAGGGATATATTTGCAAGAGCATCCTATTTATTGTTGATTCTCTCTCTGCTCTTGACAATCAGTTTGTATTATTTATTGTAAAGACAACTGCAAATTTTACTGAAGAAGATGTATATACTGCAGATTAAACTTTGTTGCTTTCCTTACATGAATGGTGTAGGCCTAAGTTGCTTTTGGTTGACATTTTGGGAAAAAAAACATTTGTATTATGTGTTAAATCCAACGTGTTTGGTTTAGATGGATGATTGTATGTGCTGCTTTGGTTGGGTTGCATAGTCCTTTGCTACATTCATTGCCTTTATTACATGACACTTTGTGAACCAGGAGCGGGGGAGGGGGAATCGTTTCCCCCTAAAACCGAATCGGACACACGAGCTGGTAATATAGTAGTATTGTTTTAAATCGTCTTCACTGACTGCGTAAATTCATTATGATTTCCTAAACAGACAGAGGCACACTTAAAAAGCATCGTAAATAAAGGATAGAGGACAGCACGCCGAACGGCGAAAATCATAAACTAGAATGAGGAAGTACAGTAGCCACCTTTATGCACTTACGTTTCGTTGGAGTGGCATAACCCAGATTCGAACTGCAACCCAAATCATCCCCAGATCACTGACATAGCGCCTTTATCATATGGCCCCTCCTCACTATGGCCAGTACAGGAGTGGCCATAGTGATAAAGGTGCTATGTCAGTGAGCTGGGAACGAATTGGTTTCCAATTCGAATCCGGGTCATACCACTCCGACGAAACGTAAGTGCATAAAGGTGGCTTATACTGTACCTTGTTATTTCTTGCATATGATTTTCGCTGTTTGGCTTTTTTTCCCCTCTTTTCTGTACGTGATTTACAGTGATTTGTGCAAGTTTGTTTTAGCATCTTAAATCCTGTTTGTTTTATGTTGGTTTCATCCTTTTTTTTTTCTTTTTCTTTCTCTTTCATCCATTGTTACACTATGCGCAATATAAAATGGATGAAAGCAAACTAAAATAAATGGACGAAACAACATTAAAAAAAAAATGTAAAAATGTTTCTTTTTTTTTTTGTACCGTTTCAGAAATATTTCTCGATTTTTAAGGTAGCAGAATTGCTTGAAGACAAAGTCCACAATATAAGAAATCTCTAAGATTAAAACGAATTTATTATGCCAGGAATATTTAGTTTGAACAGGAATCAGTGGGTATAGAAAGCTTTCTTTTATTGGTTAAAAGAAAAAAAAAAAGAAAAAAACAGTGAAAAAAAAAGCGTGCATTAAGTCTTGCTTCTTCCTCTTGCGTCCCCTAAAATATATGAACTGGGATTACGATTGGAAAATCATGTTTTCGAGGCCTGGCTGATGCTAAATCGGTTCTCCTAAAATTTCATCCTGATCTAAACGTCCTCACGAGAAATAAAATTTTATTTGAAGTTGATACATGAACAAAAAAAAACTTATCGAAAATTTTCCGAAAGAAGGTAAAATGTATGGTATGATATAGTTTCTTTTTTTTTTTCAGAAAGGAAAAAAAAATGGAAACTATATCATACCATACATTTTAGTTAGCAGAATCCCATAAAAAAAAATGAGTGCTGGCAAAAGTGACCGGGAACCCCAAATGGTGCCGACATGAACACTCTGCCATCATCCACACCAGGACATAATTATGCCAAAGCAAGCAGCGACGAAAAGCAAACTTCACGTGGTTTCCCTGGCAACCCAAGTGACACTTGCAAAGCATAAGAGGCTTGGCGTTCGACCTACCGGTCTATGAACGCATGGAACTTAAACAGGGTTCAGACAAAACCTGGAGAACGTGGAAATCTCAGGGAAAATGAAAATAGAGCCAACATCTCAGGGAAATTTCAGGGAAAACAAGAATTTCTTTGAAAATCAAGGAAAATACAGGGAAATTAAAAAAAATTGTCTTTTGTGTCTGATCTGCAAGTTTCAATGAATTAGCAGATCAGAAACAAAATTCTAGGCTAGTAGCAAATATTTTAATTCGTGCTTTAATATGTCCAAGTATTTTAGATATTACTTCAATAAACCAAATCTTAGGCTGGTACCAATATCTGTGATGAAAATGTCCCGTCTGGAATAATTTCTAAACAGCCATTTTCTGGGATGTTGGATTATTTTCCTACAAATATTAATAAAACATTAGCTGCTGCCTGTTTTCCTAACTAAACATCTTTTAAACACCTGGAAATATCAGGGAAATTAAGAATAAAAAAAAATTGTCTGAACCCTGTTAAATAAAATGGAGCCATCCTGGGCGTAGATCTGGAGTGGAAGGGTTTAATTACTTTTATTAGTAACCAGCTATTGTAAATCAACACTCCTACATAACTGCTATTTTACCATGGTTGTGATTCACACGTAGATATTCTGGTCTATGGTTTCATTCATTCCAACTGCTAAAATACCACTTTACCATAATGCACTTGTTGAGTGGCATGCATCCAACCAACAGATTAACACCATCTGTCATCAGTTAAAATTAAACCACAAAGAATTGCGGGTGTTTCCAGGAATAGTGAAAAATTTAACAGTTGGTTCGTATTTCGTAATTTGTACTGCCAAGTAATCTTGCTGGTTATCAAGGACAGTAAAAAAAAATGTCCAATTAGTTCACGTTGTTTTTTGTTCTCAGTTATTCTTGTTTTGCTCAACCGCTGCATAATTTGATTATTAAAATACATAGTGTTGAATGTGAGCTTCGTAATTTACTCACCTTTTGTTCGTTTGGAAAAGAGAAAGCAACCATCTGCCACAGAATGTTACTAACACCTTTAACCGTTTGACGGTTCGTTACAGAAGCAGAGCATGGTCATGTGACCTTTGTGATATTAACTTAGTTGCCTCCACAAGCAAGCCAGGTGTGAGCTTGGATTGTTGCAGTTTCTACAGGGTTCCCACCAACCTGGAAAACTTGGGGAATTTAAACTACCTTTGAAACTCGGGGGAATTCTCTGATTTTTTACAAAAAACCTGGAAAACTTAGGGAAAAAATTAAGATTTTAAATAATGTATTACCCATCTAAAAAGCCTCAGCCTTTTAACATAAAACTGGTAAAATGTGTGAAAAAAAAATCCTTCCTAAAATTACGGTAAATAGCCTGGAAAATACTTCATCTACTCTGGAAAACCTGGAAAACTCAGGGAAATTTGTTTCAATATTTTGGTGGGAACCCTGTTCTATTTTAAAACAATTCAACTGTATAGTGTCTGGTTATGGAAATAATTATAAACATAAACATAATGCTGACATTGGCTCATGACTGGCTTTTTGTGGACGTGCTTTTAGCAAACAAAGACTAGTTCACGTGACTGGACTGTAAAAAGGCCTTCTAAAGGTTGTTGGCTATTAATTTCTATGGTGACACGATTTCTATCTGCTTTCAAAGGGTTTAACGAGCATTAATCACTCCTGGTCATCTGCCCGAAGCCCTAAGGCCCTATCTGCTATCTGCTTTCAACATGGACATAACAATGCGAGTTTTATTTATGTACAGAGGAGCCTAAAGTCAAAGGGTTTTAGCGAGCGTTAACCGCACCCGGTCATTTGCGCGACGAAGCTCTAAGGCCCTATGTCTGCAGCACCCGGAATGGAGCCGAAAGTTTGTTGTGCTAACAATGATCAACATTATATTCAATGCAATGGAATATAATAAAACCGCAAATCTTAATTGTTGTATTTGATCACTGTCAGCATACCCAAACTTCTCTGTACTCATTGTTTAGGCTACAACAGTTACATTCTTTCCTTATTGTTCCATTGCATGGTATATCAAAAGTAACAGTTGTAACGCTAAGCATCGCAGTAAGCAATATGGGAATAACCACAGCAAGTGAAGAATGGAAAAAAAAAACTTGTAAAATTTAGTCCAGCATTTGATAAGATAGTCTGAATGCCATAGATATCCCTGAATTCTATTGTTAAAACTTTCAATAATCAAACTATCTATCTCGCACGCTTCCTAGTACACAATGCTTCCAACAAAGGGTACATGATCAAACTGTCACTATATTTACTTCACCTATTCCATTTTTTTCTACATCAGGTAGATGAGTAAAGAAGCGTATATACGACTTAACTTCCCCTTTGACGTGATTCTAATCTTAGTCTAGGAACAGTCCAAGTGGAGCTCAATGGAACGTCACATTTATCAGTTTCCGTTCCTTCCAAAACCATCTGCACAATCGAGCAAACCCATTGAATGCCGTATTGGAGATATTTTTATACCTTCAAAACACAAGTTTCAACATGAGTCAACATAGTATCGGTTTCAACATAGTATCAGTAGCGTACAGAAAACAAGAAGCGCACCCCTCTAACCGTCTCATGACGCACCTGACTTAGCAGTGTAGTGGAAGTTACGGAGGCATGCTCCTGTTGTTTTCTATACGCTCCTGACGAATAACTTAATTTCCACACTTTTAGTACACAGTAAATGTTTCTGTTTGTAAACTGGCTTTTTTATCCTTCATTGTAAAACGCGTGTATTAAGCAGAAGTTACACCACCTTTCGACATATGTGTAGGGCCCCCCACATCCAAGTTTGGAACCTGGGACTACTACAACAGCGGGCCCCCTCTCCCGACTGAAATCGTAAAATGTTACACTATGTTACAATACTCGTCGGCCACAAATTGTGCTTAACGGGTTGGTTCATTTATTAATCCGGGCTGCTTACGTTTGTTGGCTTCCCTGCCTAACAAGCTGACAAGCTTGCACTATACGTGCTCCTGCTCCGTGCTCGTTGCCGTAGGATTGGAGTTGTTGTTTGTTGGGAGTATAAAAATATTCATAATACCCACAAATCGAGTATGTTAGTCATTAAAACTCACAATTGCGAAAAACAATTTTTGTAGGCCGTGCGGGCCCCTTGAGTGGCCGGGCCTGGGTACAGCGGGTCCACCTGACCCCCTTGTTGTGGGGGCCCTGCATATGTGAGGAGGGACATCACTGCCACTCTTTTGGATGCTCAGTTGAGTTTTTCGTGTCTGGATTTGTAGTTTTAGAATGGCTGAATGGCTGACGTAACAAGAAATACCCTATGTGAATCGGAAGTGTGGAGGCACTTTCTCCAATGTGTGTTGGCTTTGCTAGATATGGTTGGGTTAAGAAGGAACCGTGTGTGTCTATAGCGCCCGCTACTCCTGTAGCTGGAAGAAAATGGAAACTTGTCATCGAAATCTAAAACACTGGAGATGGTGGCATTAGAATCTTTTGGTCCACACTGGAAGGAGATGCTATAATTACAGTACTGGTCATTTTACCTGGGAGGATACAAGAGAAACCACACAATATTCATCGTTCCCAGGGACATTGGAGAAGACTGGAGGGGTGTAAACCGGAAATTTTCCAAAGCCATTCTGAAAGGCGTCTACTTTCCGGCACGCGCGTGAACTTGCGTTGAGTCAGGAGGAGAAACACGTAATTTTTCCTCCAGTCGGCCTTGGCTTGAAGAAACAATCTGCTTCACCGCTTCACACTCGTGGAACGCTGTTGCATGTGGAAGTGCTACATGCGTGGACTAATCGTAGCACGAGCGGTATTATTTTGCGCCTTTCTAGTGGGTTAACACCTATTCAAAGTGGATTATTCCAGATAATATACGACTAGTCGTTCCATATTTGGCCACATGGGGTCGCGACCCACAACGAGAGATGGAACATGCAATAATATTATGATGGACACTCCATTGAGCCGTACAGGCTGTCCTTTATGTTGCTCCTGGTACGACATTTTTGTTCGAAAGGTGTGCCAACAAACAAACTGACACGATCCTCATATTCAAAGCCAAAGTTGCGTGGTCATAGCCAACTTACATACCATACTTTTGCTGGAATGGAACCATTTTGACGAGGAAGAACCTCAATGGAGCCAACAATGTAAAGAGCAACAATGACGAAAAAGTGAACGTGCCATCATGCATGCCTCCAACCACCACCTTTGGATGCCACAGTGTCTCCTAACATGATGAAGCTGTGGCTTCTTCCGTTTGTAAAAGGATGACTCCCTTTTGTGTTTTAACTGGCTATATGAACTAAAATCAAACTGACGCCATGGAGTGACGATGGACTAGTGCAATGGAGGCCAGATCCAAACATCCAGGTTGAATTCCCAGGCAAGTGAATTTGTTTGTCATAAGGGCGCGTTTACGCAACGACTCGCCTTTGCATTATCGCAGCTAGAACTCAATGGCGATGGTAAAGGTGACATTGCCATGGTAACAACGCTAAATGGATTAGCTTTAAATCCGACATCGTTTGAGTAAATACTTGCAGTCTTATAATCCATGCCAATAATATAAAGAATTACTGATGACGAAACAATTTTCCCAAACGCTTCTGAACTCACGTTATTTGCTGTTTTCGTTGCGAGGCGGCAGACATAAAACCACCGCCATGTTGGAATTTTAGGTGATTTCTAGCTTCTAGCTGCGAGAATGCAAAAGCGAGTGGTTGCATAAACGTGCTCTAATAGTTGCTCGCTCCGTAGCTGTTCACAGCAGTGGCTCCATTTTCTTCATTTATTGCTAATGTCACTATTGCTAATATTTACAACCAATTTTCATTTCGTTAAGACCAATTCGGCAACAGACAAAGTTTTCCAAGACCAAGTTGGGCCACGAAAAATATTAACATTGTTTCTTGTAAGCGCTCACGTCAATAATTAACGGGCCGCGTCACGCCTTTTTATTGTTAAATACAGGCATGAAAGCCTTCCTCGTTTTTCCTTCCTCGATTTAGCTGATTTCCTCGTTATTTAGCTTTGCAAACATCAAAATGCACTAAGGGACCGTTCATTATTTATAAACAGGGGTGGGCCGGCGAAAATGGGGGGGGGTGTCATGAAAACTTTTATATAGCGCGGGAGGGGGGGGGCTAAAAAATTGTTTAAAGGTGCTATCAGAAGGGGGGTGGGGTAAGGAAAAAACTGCAAGAGAGTTAGTGCACAGCAAGTTATAGAATGTTAATGTAATAAATTTATTTAGCTTAGCACATTCTACAAAGTATTAAAGTAGGCCTAGTACCTTTCGTACACTCATTTCATTAAAATGAAAATTGTAATCAATTTTTTTGGGGGTGGGGGGGAGGCAAAAAATAAACTAACGCCAAGGGGGGGGGGGGGGTTATGGATTTTTTTTTATATTGATGACGACAGTCCGCAAGCCCACCCCTGTTGATAAATAACGACCGGTCCCTGAAGACCCTAAAACAGCACAAGTTTGATGGTTTTCCTCGTTTTCAACCAAGAGTGACTTTCATCCCTGTAAATTAATGCAAAATAAAATAAAAAATAAATGCGCGCGCTTTAAATCGCAAAAAATGTACTTTTTTTCTTCTTTACTTCCGGGTGTCCAGTATTACGCTGGCTACCGACAAACTAAAGTTACTGTTAAGGCAAAGAATGCCCAACAAATTCAACAATAATACCGCCTGCAAATTTTTGTTAACTTGGTTAATTATACTGTAAACTTCCAAGTGTTGGCATTCTTCATTTCCAATGCACATTATTTTACGCTCGTTTAAAGGCACATAACTCCCTCCGGTATATTTTAACAGTTTCACTCGATGCATTACCGGAAATAGTTTTATATAAACTGATTTACCTTTCATTTGCTGGTCTAAGGGTACGATGCAGATGTCAGTAGTGGCGCGTGAATGTTATTAGGCTTGTTTTAAACGGCTCGGTCCGAGCGGTATATAACTCCCGCCACATCGCTGGTAAGCCGCGGCCCAGGAGAAGGATAATTAATCCTTCGCTCAAGTTTGCGACTTGGTCGTACGATGTGTCACGTTGCAGCGGCCCCGAAATGAGTATGACTAGTGTCTAGAGCAATGCGCGCTGCGGTCGTTTGAACTATATTTTAGCGTAGGTGACGCAGAGTAAAGCGGCCAGAACGGAGGGATTTATGTGCCTTTAACCGAGTGTCTGTCTCTTCGTTTACTAGTACAGAAACTTCCAGCTTATTGAGCGTGGTAAGACATGCTGGGATTTTCTGCTCAAATTCAACTGATTTTTAACAACGCAAGGAAAGCTATACACATATCTTGCAGTTTAATAAACACACAATGAGCCGATTTTGTTTTGAATATTTTTTTTTTTTAGTGCCATGCCTTGTCTCATTTTTTTTTGCACACTATTTTATTCGATATTGGGTCCACAGTTCACACATTAAAACCTTGGAAATTCGATCACGTTTCAATGCTTACGAAGCCAGGCTTCAAAATATGCGTTATTCACATTATTTTATCGTATTTTTAGGGAAACTCCATAAAAGAAAAAGAATCGTAAATCATCTGCCCTTCCACCCCCCCTCCCTTAAAAAATATTGTCGTACCGCATCAGACTTTGAGAGGTTAAAAAAAATTAAATTAAATAGCCGCCTGACCGCATCGACTTTTGAGTTTGTACACTTATGAGAAACAAGGTACTTATTTTTTTTGGCCTTAATGTATGTATTTTTTTTTTAATTTACTCGGTCGACTGACAGAACGTTGGAAGAGGAAAAGATCGTTCCCTGAGTTCCCCCCCCCCCCCCCCATTTTTTTTTTACCCCAGAGCCGACAAACTAGCTAACTATAGTACGTGGTGCAACATAAAAGAGAGCCCATTGGGTTCGACTGTGCCGAACATAATATTATCGTACGTTCCATCTCTCGTTCGGGGTTGCGACTCCATGCGGCCAAATGTGGAACGACTGGTTGTAACTTATTTTCTGGGATAATCCTCGTTCATAATACATTGAATGTTTTCACCCAATAGATAGGTGCGACAAAATACAACTCATGAATACGATTAATCCAGGCATACGACACTTCCGCAGTGAAATTTTGGTACGTCATCGTGCAACTGGGAGCATTCTTTAAAGGTTAACCATATCACTGCCGCTAGATGCCGCCTCTGTAAGCACAATGCCCTGTGCCTTACTAGCGTTATAGGGGCAGTTTGTTTTCCGAAGCAAGCGGTGCGTGTATGCAACAGCTCGTCTTTGCATTCTCGCAGCTAGATGCTAGAAATCATCTCGAAAATACAACATGGCGCCGGTTTTAGTTCCACCGGCTCGCAACTAAAACAGTCAACATATGATTTCAGAAGCGACTGGAAAATTTTTTCGTCAGGAGTAATTCTTTTATCTTTTTATCACGGACTATACGATTGTAAGCATTTACTCAAAAGGTGTCGGATGCAGCAAATCCAGTTAGTGTCGTTACCATGGCAACGACACCTTTGCCATCGCGGTTAAATTCTAGCTGCGAGAATGCAAAGACGAGCCGTTGCGTAAAACCCGCCCTTATAGCACGATTACTGGGGGGAAAAAAACGCCCTTTCCTAAATTTCGCCATCCTTGTCCATATTCTAA
>JAHWFP010004222.1:0-13419 GCA_023313725.1 Lithobius niger
CTTCTGAATATGGTGCTCTGCATTATTTTAGTACCGAATTTACAAGTCTTTATCCTCGCTGACTGTTATTTTATTCTAAAGAAAAGTAGGGGTAAATCACTGCACACCATTCGCAAAATCGGCCGAAAGTAGGCCTCACGGCAGAAACAGAAAAGTAGGTTCGATGTAGTCCTGAACCAGTGACGGCGCCAGGGGTGGGCCACGGTGGGCCATGACCCCCTCCCAAATATTTCACGCCCCCCCCCTGCCCCCCCACCCCCGCAAACCCCAACACTCAGGTAAAAACCAGAAAATAAAATAGTAAAAAAAAAAAACTTACAGGCTAAACTAGAAATCAAATGAATAAACAGAGCTTTTATTATTTTTTTTTAATTTTATTAAATATACATTTTAGCAACTTTGCAATATATGTGTAATTTATTTTGTGTGTTTATGGGCTTATTTTAGAAATAAATTGTACTGCATCGAAGCTTAGGTTACGTTCAGGTTGAATTAAACGGAATAAAAGTGCCTAATGTGGTTAGCTTTGAAAAAAGGTTCTTGGCCCACTCTATTTCTTGATGTGCCCTCTGTCGGCCCGCCCAAACAATTCAGTTCTGACGCCGTCACTGTCCTAAACGTTAGGGTTGATAAAGGCTTAAAAAGTTGAATTCTAAGGTAGGTTTAATTTAGGCCCGATGGATAAGGTTGAAAACGGTTAGGCCGAAGCACCGCTTGCTAGGGCCATGTACCTAAGGCCAGACCAAACTTACTCACTGTTTCCTTGGGGGGGGGGGATTTATCCCTTTTGAATGTTATTGGTATCGACAGCTGCTTACGGCCCGACACTTACTTGTCAACTGTCACTATCTTGAAGGTGTTCGACGCTGTTTCCATTTCCCACGATACCTGGTGTCTCGATTAGGCGATAAGTCTGTCCTCCTGTCCGAGTTTTTTAATATTTGCAGAAGGTACAGATCTCTGATAGAATCTAGATTGTTTAACACCTCTGTAATGTGTGGCGCAGTGGTAACCCGGCCCACAGCACTGTGACTGCGGTTGGCGCTAATGACCTTGCTGTCGACGCGCCATTAAGGCTCAATACCCCTCCCCTCAGGCCAGTGCAATGAACAGTCCCAAAGTAGTCTTCAGCAGTGGTTTATTCATGCCCACATGGGTACTGCAACCCCGCTAAGCCCAGTTCATGGAAGTAAGTCAGAAGGATGGTTAATTCAGGGGGTTTATTTCTAGGGCCACGCGGTCTGTCCTTTAGAGATGTTGTTCAGTGGTTCAAGGATGTTCTAGTTTGGGCTCTAGTAGAGTAGCACACTTCAGGAGGAGTTGTTGCTGGTTAGGAGACTAGCTCCCGGAGTTAAGGTCATGGGGGCTGCACGGCCTTTTATACCCAGAGCTGGAGCCAGAAGCCACCACAGATGGTGTAACGTATTTCTGTAGCATATCACGCTATCCCATGAGCCCTCTCTGCTAGCAGCCATCCCTAGTCGCAGGTAATGCCAGAGCTACCTTGACCACTGATCTCCGGGGACTGGACCATACATCAAAGTACATAGCATCACTGGAACACATAGTAAGAAATACACATAGTACATAGTATGGAGCCATAGCATCAAGGTAAAGAGGCCCGCTAAGGTCGTAGCTTAAGGAACAGGAGGAAGCTGTGGAATCCGTCGTTGCAGTATCTACAGATACTGTAGAAAATGATACTGTAGAAAATGTTAGGCTGTTCTGTGGGTTCAAGTTAGGTCTAGGCACTCTGGTGAAGTGGGAGTCAGTGTCTCCTTCTGACTAAGAATATAACAATACAGTACGCACAAACACACAATTGAGTTCACACCAATCTTAACTCAGCTACACTCCCAAGTGCACCTGGCCTAGTTAACGTTAACTCGTAACCAAAATATGAAAATAACAGTACTCTGCAATAGCAATATAATTATGAAAATTATATTTATGTTAACCTTTATTAACAAGACATCAAGGGGTATGGCATAGCATGACACCGCCTCCTCGAAATATTCGTCCCGAATTTCAATTAACGGTGAAAATTTCAAACACGTAATATCACGGCGAAACTTCTTTAAGAAACTTCTTAACCTAGGATTTATACTATTATATTAATTGTACTATTACTGAGTGTGCACTTAACTTAGAATTTTATGAGTGACTCTTCCAACAAGGTATTCAAATACACAAGTCTTTAGTTAACTCCGGCTACGGGTAAATGTTTAGTACACGGTATTGCGTGTTTTGATGTTTAAAATTTACTTCCGTCACAATAAAACCACTTGGATTCATTTAGTGTTAATTTTTAAAAGCAATTCCTGTGACTTACAGGAACTCCGGCATAATAAATCCATGTTCCTCCTTCACAAATGACACACAACAACGTAATACAATTAGTACAATACTTGCTTTCATTATAGGAGTGAGCCATTAAGAAATCTATATTTCTTACTCAAATCTGGCCCAGTTTTAACGTTATATGTGGCAGCAATTAACGACAAAATGGCTTATTTGTTTCGTAGGTGGAGGCTTTCAGAGCTGAGCTGAATTGTTTCAAAGTAAGCAGCAACAATCATTGCGTGCGCGACCGTTGACACTCGCTCAATGAACAACAATTAGAATTGCTAGAATTATAACGATAATCTGCCACATTTGGTTGTGAAATGTGGCATTGTCGACGTTCTGACTTTCGTTGATGAGCTGACTTACTTGCTTACTGAATACTGGCTTTCTCAGTGATTGGGTTTTTTTTTAGACTTCAATCAAACTTCGTTGTCACTTCTTTGGGGCTACACCAAAATATCCGTGGGAATGTTCCGACTTTTCCGCCCAGGTATAGATGAGAGCAGGGAGAAAAGGAGAAAAAAGGGTAGGAGGGAGAGAAATCATATTTCGGGGGGAGGGGGGGATTTTCTGAGGGGGGGAAGGGGGTATGTAGGGGGGGGGGGATACATTAAAACCAAAGACCAGATACCTGGGGGTGCCAGGACATACATACCCCACACTGGGGGAGTATGGAAGAGGGTGCAATGGGGTTCGGGGGGTGTTCGGGGGTCCGAAAGCGGGAAAAGGTATACGAGGGCGGGGGGAGAATTTGACAGCGCCAGTACTTTCTTAAGACGACAAAATACGGGGAGAAGCTAAGTTCGGGAAATAAAATCATCGTGCAGCGTGCACGGGTCCAACTAGTTATGAAAATACCATAACTTGCCTTCGGCCTCGCTCCGCTCCAACAATTCAGTAACGTGTACTATCAAATTTATTCTTAAATGCTGAAAAAAAGATGGATCGGGTTTATGGCCTACGTAATCCTCGATAATTAATAATGAAACCTGCATTATTACAACACTACTACTAAATTATTAAACATTGTACGTCATTGTTGCACATTCATTACGTCAAACAATGTAACACTACGTTTTCATGTTTCCTGAACGCCTACACACAATAATGCACGCACACTACAACATGCAATGCCGTTTCTTACTTCATTTCCAGCCTTAGGGCTGCGTCGGGCAGATGATCGGGTGCGGTTAACGCTCGCTAAAACCCTTTGAGTATATACGAACGAAGCCAAAATGTCAGCAACACACAATTCGTTTTAACGCAATCATCTTTTTGGCAGAGAGGAAGAATCAGTGAACATTTAGATAGTTCAAGCCATTACAGTTTATACCACAAATGATTGTATTCAACATAATGGTAGCCAGACGGATTTACAGAAGTAGCCGAGTGAAATGTTAACCTAATGGTTGTTGCGCTCAATTAATTCACTTTAGTTTTGCTATCAGCGGTGAATGCTGAAAGAAAAAAAACAACCATGCTTGTAGCAATAAGTTGGTTTGGCAAACACATTTAAAAAACACCTAAATATAGCTACCTTAGGAATGCCAAATTAACGCATTACATCACTTTTTTGTTCAACGAAAAATTGCCCCATCTTCCGTTTAATTCTATTGCTTGTGGCTCCGTCTTCATATGCACTTTTCGAAAGATGACAAGAGTAGTTGAGGTATTTTGCAAACTGACTTTTAGGAAGATGTAATAAAATAGTTTTAAGTTTTGTTGATCTTTAACAGTCAAGGAGAAATTACTCGTGGCAACTGTACTTGTTTCCTCCACTGTTAGTCAGAGTGGCAGGGTAAATTTTTGACGAACTAACCTCAAATTCATTTTCTGCCATTTTCTGCTCATAACGAGGACACTCGATGGCGGGAACGAAGTTGGTTGTTATGAGAAATACGCCTCTAATTTCTGTCGAATTCCAAACATAATTCTTTTACGTAAGTGTGATCTTTCGAAATTTTTGTCCAGATTTAAATTTTAGTGCATTTTTATACTTTTAACGACATAATCTTTTCCTTTTTATTATACTGACGCTGGTCTTGTGACCAAATTTTTACTGTTTTTTTGCATGTAGTGTACCTGCATTTCCTGTTTGTCATTGCCTACGTGACTGGCGATACCATCGGGAACCTTATGGTCCCTGGTAGGTCTAACCTTGGTTGTAAGGCAATCATGCCCCTTTCCTTCCTTCCTTCCATCCATTCCCGGCACTGTTTATCTAAAATTCTTGTTTTTTATTTTTTTTTATTTAGGCTGGATGTTGGTGGCATCTGTGCCCTTTTCAGTCCTATTGCACATTTTGTAACAAACTATTTATTTATTTTATGCCTATAATATTTTCGAACTTTTACAACAGTTCTAGATCGTTTTGGCTAAGCTTCATTAAATAGCAAGCAGCAACAGTTAATACGTTTAGACTACGATACAAACTATCAAAAACATTCATGCATACACTATTAAAACAATTTTCCTATACCAAACTATAACCAAAATTAAAGTTCCTTTCTATCAATACTCAGTGGCTCATTCTCCAGCGCTGCATCATATTACAATCTTGGTAAAATTAGTATAATATATTACTAAATTTTAATTCTTACTACTATCCTTATCCAAGAGTTAAAGGTTATAGAAATAATGATCATACAAACACCCCATAAAGGAAAAGGGACCCTATCAAGTTCTTGCCATAGAAAATAGTGATATCAGAGCCAAAATGGCTGCCACCAAGTTTGTGGTCCGAACCGTGATCGCTCGAGTTAAGATTGATTGATCAGGGTTGGGACGGAAAACTTGGTGGCAGCCATTTTGGCTCTGATATCACTACTCTCTGTAGCAAAAACTTGACGGGTCCTTTTACCCTTACGGGATTTTTGTATGTATCACCCCTTTGGTCGATTTATGGTTTTGCTTTAGTCTAAGTATTGATTTTGAGCTCCTTATGAAAATATAATTGTAAATCGTTTCTTGAACAGCCTGAAGAAAAATGTAACTTTGGTATAGTTAGTGGTCGCTGATTAATTATATATCCAATAAAGTGGCCGTAGTATTCATTTGAATATAAAACAACTGAGCACGATTAAGTTAGTTTCGTTTAGTTTCGATCAACCTAGATTATTTTTCTTTTTGTTTTTGTTTAAGGAGGGGTTAACCCTTCACGAATTTTCTTCTCCATAAATAGTTTAGTAGACGATGATATACTTTATCTATTTTATTTTAGACTAGCATCGTACCATGCTTCGCCCGGGGATTTGTTTGACCCGTGGTTGTTTCCCAGTATTTGCTTGGTGCTGCCTGTTCGTTCACTGCAACAGTCAATTTTTGTTTGTGTAACACTCCCCCTTTCCGCCAATCCTCTCCCTCCCCTCTCCCTCTCCTCTTGGTTTCCTTCCCTTCCTCCTCTTTGTTATACGTAGTTGAATGTGGATGGTTATTTGAATTAATAGCAAACACCCCCAGAAATTCTCTTTTAGGTTCAGTTAATACGTAATCGTATGCTTAATGGTATCAGATCACTCCTTCGCCCCCCCCCCCCCTTCCCAGTTTTTCGCTGTGGCTTAAGCGATGCGTACCGTGTGAAAAAGAAGTGTGCATGACGTCATGTAATACTTGCCCTTGAGATTACCACGGTGTTTGGTTAGAAGGATAATTGTTCGAGCAAATTGTTAGTCGAGGCAACAATGTGCCAATTTCAATTTCTTTTCAGGGCAACAACGTCCCAGTTTCAACCTCAAGCCAAAGAATTGACACACTCGCACGTTTTCATTGTTCCCCTTCCGGGGGTCGTCGTTGCGGTTGCTTCATTTCTGCTATGAGACTTTGGTCACAATGTACCACCTCGATTTAATTGTGAAGCGGACTGAGTATGCATTCTTACTCAGATTTGGAGGAAGGAAGTTGCCGAGATATGATGGTGTGTCCAGACGGTGGTTTCGTGAAGGCGAGCTATAGAGTTGAAGTTGTTGGTGTGACGTTGTAGATGGTTTGTTCACTTGTTGTATTGTTATTCAGGTGTTGTTTGTAAGGTTGGTTGGAGCGTTCGACTTGTGGTTCAGGCCTCAATAAAATCAAAGGAAAGGAAAGGACAATTATTTTGATAACAGATGGCGTGTTCCCAACGTTCACGAAAACAGCATTGATGCATTGACAGCATTGACAGCATTGACAGCATGATTACAATCTTTGGATTTAAAACATCCCCAAACGCCAAACCGTAAAAGGCACCTATTGGAGTCAACCGTAAACTGAATGTCAAATATCAAGTATATCTATCGCATAAATTACTTTATCTGAGTGGAATTAGCTAGTAATAAGTAATTAGGACGAAATCAACGATATTGAGATACACTTTTCGTATTGAAATCCTTTATACACAGCTCTGAAACAGAACATTCTGTTGCCTACTCGGGAAATCCTGTCGATCTATCAAATTACCAAAGTTTTCTATCACATTAATATTTAGCATTCAATACCAGAAAAAGCCGGTTTAATGTCTCGGATAAGAGAAGAAGTTGCAAGCTTTCGCCCAAACACTGATAATGAACAACAACAATTGAAACAACAATCAGACGGGGCAATAATTAGACGTCATGAATCCAACCATCTGAACTTGATGGGCGAAGCGCTAGCGTGCTTCTAGATAACATTTGTCGATAATCTAATTTTCGTTTTTTTTTTTCATTTATTACTTTTACTGTTCTGTAGCTAGCTACTCGTGAACATTTGCGTCGTAGAAAACGACTTTAAATTGATTTTTGGTCCATACGCTCAGGCCGTCTATCCTAGAAAACTTTAATTTAGCTCTCAGTCTATTTCATTTGCATTGAAGCACTCACCAAGTCTTCCTCCAGACAACATGTTTACCATCAAGTGGCGCCAGCGTGCTGGGGAACTCAGCACGACCAATCGCAGTTTACATTACCAGAAATTGCCTTTAAAATTGGTGTTCTGGCGCATAAATTTAAGCCTGCACACCATGTTTGGTAAAACCAGCTGTCCTGTCGACATTAAAGCTGAGCACCATTTCAATTATTTAAACTAATCTCTATTTTGTGAGCGGCTTCGTCTTCCTGGATGGGGTGGCTTTCATCGATGGCCTCCATTGTTTTTGTAACCATCTTGGATATCAACAAGGCACTCTGGTACTGAAAACGTGCAATCGATGATCTGTGTTCGTTCTGCGGAGAACTCAAGATAGGCCGCGGACACTATAAGACCTCTTATGTTTTAGTATATACTTGCATTC
The DNA here is from genome assembly GCA_023313725.1 of Lithobius niger. Classification (NCBI taxonomy): domain Eukaryota; kingdom Metazoa; phylum Arthropoda; class Chilopoda; order Lithobiomorpha; family Lithobiidae; genus Lithobius; species Lithobius niger. The sequence goes on from JAHWFP010004222.1 coordinate 7,592, forward strand.
AAATGAGCAACTTAGTTAATTCTCGCCTAACTTTCTTCTTTAAAGTAAATTTTTTGAGTAGTGAATTAGGGTACATTTTGAATTAGTACCACACTCCTCGATAGGTGATTATCATGAATATAGATGTTGGGAATCAGACAACACAAAATAACGTGCAATATGGTGTAATACGTAATTCTATAATCCTTAGATTATGTTAGACAATACGAGTAATCTGAAACATTTATCATTTATTAAACTTGGCATGTAACTCCACGTATTACCCCTAAGCACTGAAGATTTAGATTAGGGGCTTGAATAATATCTCTGTAATGTGTGGTGCAGTGGCAACCCGGACCACTGCACTGTGACTGAGGTTGGCGCTAATGACCAAGCTGTCAACGCTCCAATAAGCCTCAACCCCCCCCACCCTCTTGATGGTGTTCGTCGTCGTTTCCATCTTCCGCAGGACATTGCACGTCAATTGGGCGATAAGTCTGTCCTCCTCTCCGGTGTTTTTCAATTTTTGCAGGAGGTACAGATGTGTGACAAGATTTAGATTAGGGGTTTGTATAATATCTCTGTAATGTGTGGTGCACTGGTAACCCGGACCACTGCCCTGTGACTGTGGTTGGCGCTAATGACCTAGCTGTCGAAACGTCATTAAGCCTCAGTCCCCCCCCCCCCCTCCTAAGCACTGTCAATCTGCATGCGTTACTAACTTCCTTAAAACATGACAATAAGTGTAACGATGTAAAGTTTTGTTAGCTTTTAATGCATACTAAATTAGGTCCACTAAAGGTTACACTGTGAAACGCAAGCAATTCCACGTATGGGCAGTGTCGGACTGCCCCCCCCCCCCCCATTAGGGCCCTGGGCGCGGATCCTGAAAGGCTCCTACCCCCTTATGTATATTCAGGGGCCCCTATTTTTCTAATTCATCGTCCGATTTGGCATTTAAAAAATACCTTTGAAAGGGTCCCGAAAACCCAGCTAGGGGGTCTGGGGGAGCACTGTAAGCTCCTCCAGTGGGCCCCGGAAGCTGAAGGATTTCACGCTATGTTAGTGGCTTTGTAAGTGCCATTTTCTGGCTTCCAATGAGCACATTTGCAACAAATTGTCAAGCAAATTTTGCTGATTTTTCTTATTCGTTCTTCAGGATGGAAGGTTTCGGGAAAACATGCCATCCTGAAACATGCCAAATTGTGGCTAATTTTTTTTTTACATTTTCTTTGCGAATTAAATTAAACGAGTTCAGTTTAGACTTTCAGGCTATAATAAATGACGATGAAATGTCGTGTACCCTCTGCCGGAGGCAACAATTTTTTTTTTTAACGGACTATCGAAAGGTGCAAAATAGTGAAATCTTTTCTCGGTCCTATTCCAGACGACTAGGCCTAGAGGTATTACTGCAAAAAAAATTCCACATTTTAAAGCAGCAACATGCTTTTAATAATGGAACGTCGAATAGATGAAACCTTTTACTCAGTTTTGTCCAAAACAATTTGACGTATTATTGAAGAAAAACTTCCACTGTTTGAAAACTACGTACTACCATTTTAATTTTTTCTCCCTTGATTTAGGGGATCCCTTAGGGTTGTTTTTGCCCTCAAATTCGGGACCAATCTCGTGCTTAGAGGAAAGATAACTAATTTATTATCTTTCCTCTAAAGTCTCGTGTGTGGGAGGAGAACTGCAGGGACGCGACCAGAAGCGTTCAGGGGCTGCGTTTCAATTATTACTCGCATGCTCCACAGAAGTTTTGCGAAAACTAATGAAAAAAAAAAACGCATCATAAACTCTTCTTTAAAACTGACCGAATGATGGTAATAATTAACCAGTATTCACAGAAACGTGAATTTGCAGTGAAAATTTATCCGATTTTGCAACGCGACAACTCGAAATTGCCAACTCTAAGGCCGGGTTTATGCAACCACTCGCTTTTGCATTCTCGCAGCTAGGAGCTAGAAATCGCCTCAAATTCCAACATGGCGGCGGTTTTATGTCTGCCGCCTCGCAACGAAAACGGCATATAACGTGAGTTCAGAAGCATTTGGGAAAATTGTTTCGTCATGAGGAATTCTTTATATTATTGGCACGGATTATAAGACTGCAAGTATTTACTCAAACGATGTCGAATTTAGCTAATCCATTTCGCGTTGTTACCATGGCAATGTCACCTTTGCCATCGCGATTGAGTTCTAGCTGCGAGAATGCAAAGGCGAGTCGCTGCGTAAACGCGTCCTAAGCCCTTTCAGACGATGAGAGAGAGGGGGACGGGGGAGGAGACAGCTCCCCGATCCCACAGTCGCTACGGCCCTGTATATAATGAAAAAGCTCCCTCCTCCTATTAATATAATGGAAGATATTATTTTAAAATACTTGAACGCCACACCAAACAAATCATTGCCAAAAAAAAAAGTTTGCGCTTAGTTCTGACTGGCTATGCTACCTTTTTCGTTTGCCCTTGTTTACTGAATAATAAAATTATGAGTGCCCTGAAGTTGACAGTGACAAGAAGCACCTCTCCTGCTCTCTGTAGTCTGATCCAATGAATAAGAGAGCCGCGTCACGTGCAACCTGACTATTTCCCTTTCCACTTCCTTCCCAAACATTGGCTCTGGGCCCCTGCGGCCCCTTGTGCCCTCGGCCAGTCCGGCACTGCGTATATATAGGTTTCGGCACAATAATGAGATTTGCCTGATGTCAAACATTCTTATCAACACAAAACACATTATCATTTACTACAGCTTGTTTTGAAAAAAAATTCCGACAAACGTTTTCGCGGTTGGTGATCGAACACGCTTTGCCCTCCTCCGCTTTTATCGAAAATAAAAGCTGAGCTTGAGCAAGGCATGACATCTCGTAGCCTCTACAGTATTCCCCGCTATTCAAGCTGCTCGGCTTGACTTTTCAGTTCCACAAGCAGTTGTTGAAAACAACAGCTAGAACTGTTGTGTCTGTTGTCAATGAAACAAAGTGTCGCACCCACTGAGAAAATCAACTTACTATACGACGCGCCATGGCTGTTTGCTGTGACGTGCACATCACGTGACTGGGCTAGTCCAATCAGATGGCCAAACAGCCGTTGTTCTCGTTCGTCATTGGCTAACTCATGGTGACGTCACGGCAAACAGCCATTGCGCATGGTATACAGTGATCATTTCAAGATAAACAAACACAGTGACGTTCCGGAAATTACTGAGTTACGTTGTCAAGCTGATGAAAACCTTGCAAGCTTTAGGCCGTAACACTAGTAAAAACCCAAAACGTATACTGCGTCATATTAAAGTCCTGGCAATTAACAGAAAAACCAAAATTCTTCATAAGATGAAGTCAAACTGAAAATTTCAAAGAACAATTTCTATGAACTCAAGCCCAAAGCAAATTTTTTTCGTAAAATTTAACGAATAAAACGTATACAGTTTTAAGAAGAATTTTTTTTTTGTATATTAAATGCTAGGATTTGAGCATGTTTCAGTGTACTTTTTGTGTTGATATTGTTTGGGTTTGAATTAAGGCCAACATAACACGAAGAGAAATGAAAAACTTTAAGAATGAATTCGCTTTAGGTTAGGTTCAAACAATTTTCCGTAAATATTTTCTTTCTCTCCGTCTTCTGAATGATTTTGGATTTCTGTAAATCGCTAGATTTAATCAAGCTGCAATATAATTTTTAATGTTTTATTGTTTACGACTTAAAACTTATGAGGCTTTTACTCAGCTTTATAATGAAGCGAAGTATCTCCAAAATGCCGCAGCTTTTTAACAAATTTTGATTTGTGTGCCCCTTTGAACTGGCTTTCACCATCAGTGTTTCACTGTTTTTTATTAATGTAATTTTAAGTTTTTATCAACTCCCCACTTCTGCATACCATGGTTTTATTTTTTGGACACGTGTGCTATAAACAGCTGCATGTCTGCTCCTGTCTTTCATGTAGCTGCCCGACAAGATTTCCTACGACGCCGTGTGTTTGTGTGTTCTCAAGTTATTCACCGTTCCCGATAACAGTTCATAGATGGCATTACAGCATCACAATGGTGAGTTCCATAACCCCTCATTAACCAGTTAAAGCATACCCTTAAACAACTTTGCTAGTACACCTAAACAACAGTGTAGTATATGAATGTTTTTTGTAAAGTTTGTGAATGATTATCCATATGTAATGATTCCACCCAAATGGATATTAAAAATAACAGAAGTACAACAAAATTCGGATAATCGTTTCCATTCGTCCTCCAAAGACTGATTAGAATAGGTTGTTAACAGAGTTCATTAATAATTAAAAACAGATGCAAAACTATATTTACGTTGCCTTTTGGATTTATATGTCAGACTGCGTGAACGGGAATTGAACCCACGGCCTTTAAGACCAAAGACCGAAGTCCTACCACTCATCCATACTGACACGGCCAAAAGGAAACGTCCGTAACCAGCACCTTTTGGCCGTGTCAGTATAGCTGAGAGGTTGGACTTCGCCCTTTGGTCTCAAAGGTCGTGGGTACAATTCCCGCCCAGGCAGTCTGACATTTAAGTCCAAAAGGCAATATAAATATGTTTGCATCTGTATTGATTTATCAATTTTCAAGCCATTTTGCGTTCCGTCATGTTTGTAACAGATTTCATTCCCACTTGCACAAAATTCGTTCAAAAAAGGATAGGTGGTCTCTTTATTTAGGAGAGACGATCATGTTTGATTTCGGAGAGTTGCTTAAATCTGTATTTGATTTGCGTGAGGTTATAAGATCTATGTTTGATTTGGAAGAGGTGATCCAACATGTGTTTGATTTGGAAGAGGTGATACGATCTATGTTTGATACAACACGTACAACACGTCTGCAATAAGCTAAGATACTCGTTGTAGAAATTCTACACTTTACGAAAAGTTGTATCATCCTCGTTCCTGAGATAAATCTATTTTGCTTTGGTACAGTCGTATCTTCAATATGGAATCACGAGCTGGGGTGGAACTTATCTTACTAACTTGAAACCATTAATTACTCTACAAAAAAAAATATTAGAGCTTTGGGCTCCTATAAATACACGACACCGTCTGCCCCTCTTTTCAAATTGTACAACATATTATCCCTTAGGCAACTGTACGTTGAGAAAACCTTGGTTGTGTACAAAAAAACTGTTACACACAGCTGTTGCTCTTTTTAATACTAAAGTTTACAGTCAGCTCCACATTTTGTTACCGAAAGCCAGATGGGAAATTCTACACAAAAGTTTTCAATTTCAGGCCCCAAAGATTTACAATGCCCTACCATTTCACTTTAAAACCATCCAGTCAGCTCATTGTTTCAGATCGAAGGTACGCGAATGGATTGTTGGGCTTGCTACCTTGAATCATTGTTTATTATTAATGTTTAATTCCCTTATTGTTTTTGTATATCTATCGAATGCTCGACTTGTGTAGATATGTACTTGATTTACTTTTTTGTTTATATTTTAATCATATTAAAACATATTTTCATATTATTTTATGCAGAATCTGTTGCCAACTATTGATATTTTAATTATTTTCCTCGTTGGTTCTGTGTTGCGCACGAGTTTACTCTACACAGATTTACACTCTCACAATTTCGTTGCCATTGTAGCTATTGAAATGCTTTGGAGTGCAATAAACTAACTTACTTACTATGTGGGAGAAATGATCTGATCAATGTTTGATTTGGTTGAGGTGCTCCCATCTATGTTTGGTTTTGGAGAGGAGCTGCAATCTATTTTTGATTTGGGGAGGTGATCTGATCATTGTTTTATTTAGGAGAGATGATCTGATCTAAATCTGATTTGGGAGAGGAAAAATGCTCCAGTCATTGTTAATTTGGGAGAGGTGATCCATCTA
>JAHWFP010004224.1:0-23774 GCA_023313725.1 Lithobius niger
AGTTAACTTAACTCCCTGTCGATACAAGTCCGCGAGTATGGTAAAATACGATGTTAAGTCAGCTAGTCCCCCCACTTCCGCTCACCTGATAAAAGTGGGGGTAATGATGCACTTCCGCTCACCTGATGAAAGGGGGGTAGGGGTAATGGCGTCCTTCCATTTTTCATCAATCTGGAGGAGGGTGCTTTTTACTACCTTTTTTCTAGCTTTAGCTGACTTAATATCGTATTTTACCCTACTTCCGCGCCCCCAAATTGGTCAATGCCGGAGCCGAATGCAGTCTGTTTTGAGTTTTTTTTTTTTTTTTTTGGTTGTGTAAATACACATAGCTGAAGAAGCCTATAAAAAGATGGGGGAAGCAAATTTCGTATAATCGATTGCTCGCAACCTGAATGAAGTTTAAATCGAGCGCACATATATCTTTTGCAGGGCGCAGTCAGTGCTGTGGGGGGGGGGGGGGGGTGTAAGATGTGTTTTGCGTGGGAACCACCAACATCCCAAAGCCTCCACCAGTCAGTACTGCCACAAACTCACAGCTAAAAAATACAAAGCAAGATGCGGTGCGCTCGGTATACGTACGCTCGAAGCAAAACACCCAAAAAGGGTACCCCCCCCCTCCCGATACCCAGTTTGTGCTAGGACCGGGTAATCCTGTCACCGGCACTGGAGATGAATGAACGAATTGTTGGCGTTTATAAAAATGAAAAAAAAATGGGTTTTAAACGGTATTTTAAACAAGGGTTTATTTTTCTTTTGGTATGAGGATTGAGGGTTCGTAGACAAGTTCACTTTTTGTAGTTTTTTTTTTAATGCTGTTAAGCAGTGTTTTTCAGCATTTTCAATACTATTTCAACAGTTTTTTTACCAGTATTTTCTAGTATTATTTGAACAGCGTTTTTGTAGTATTTTTCATTCCTATTTAAGGTTTGTTCTCCAGTATTTCGTGGCACTATTTCTGCAGCGTTTTCCAGTATTTTCCGTTATTAATTGAGCAGCGTTTTCCACTATTTTTTCATTTCTATTTGTGCAGTGTTTTCCAATATTATTTGAGAAGCGTTTTCCAGTATTCTGCATTGCCATACTCCTTGAGGAGTGTTTTCCAGCACTATTTCAGCATTGTTTACCAGTAAATACTGGGTAGTTCCCACACACTAAAAAATGTTGGCTCTTAGACTGGGGTATCGTCCAACTGTAGAACGAGAGATCGTAAATACTTTCAGGGATAATGCTGCGTAGATTTTCACCTGATAAACAAAGTTATGTGTGAAAAATATTATTCGCGGCTGTAGTCGTTCCAACCAAATCCCTTTCAGCGTTTAAATTAACAAACGCTGAAGCAAAGAAGGAGTTTCAGTAGTTTCAGTGACACCCCACCCCCTCCCAACACCTGCTTTTGTGCAAATTCTACGTGATGGCATTGTTGTAAATACTAAGTGTTCCCCTCCCCACACGACATCATTAAAAACACAATGACGGGATCAAACATACATAAAAATAAACGTTTAAATACGTTCCTCGTTTATGTTTTAATGTTCTCACCACTTCATTCACGTTTTAATGTTTCATACACATTCTTTCAGGATGGCGTGAAACTTTTAATAAACGAATCTAGATCATGCTGGGAACATCTCATCAACTTTAAAACTTTTTGTAATATGTTCAGCATTCGGACTTTGAAGGTTCCCGTTAAGTTCTGTGTTACCCACGCAACATCTTTAGCCCATCTCGTGCGGCCGGAAGCGTCGCCATCATACCAACGCACAGACCGCTCGTTAAACATATCGTAAAACGTAGGCAATAAACGAAGGTAGATCGTGATGGGAACATACAAACATCAATAACAAAACGTTTAAGTACGTTCCACGTTTATGTTTGAATGTACTCACCGCATTCTTCGTTCCCGTTTGAATGTTTCCTACACGTTCTTTCAATATGATGTGAACATACAACAAACGAATCTAGATCATGATGGGATTGGGAACATCTAACAACTTTTAAAAGTTCGTAATACAACGAGGGGGAGGAGGTGGTATCCAGAGCTAGCTCGAATTATATGCTAAGAATTGACTTGTGGTCCAAATTTCATGGCTTTTAGCTCGATGTTCATGATTAGCCCAAATTCTGGTTCATAACTGCTGTACTACACCTGAAGATCGAACCAATGAACCGATGCTCACGTTTTACAGCTTAAAACATAGGTATGAAGAAGGCCTATGGCCTTTTGAACACTATTTTAATGTAACTACAATTGTTGTTCTTCTTCATGTTGGGAAAATTTGCTCTCACCTAGCGATCGAACCAAAGAACCGATTTTCAATTTTTATAGCTTAAAATTGAGTATTAAAAAGGCTCTGTTATAACAGTTATGTTAAGGTGATTACAGGATTCTTTTCTGTGTTATTCTTGCTAAAAAAAAAATGGATATTAGTATTAAAAAAACGCTTAAGCGTACAAATACGGAAGTAGGCATTAAAAAACTTAAAGCTCTAAAGGAACATATTTAGAAAAAGACATGTAAGCCATCAGCGTCACACTAATACGTGTAAAAGAAGCTCCAGCTTGTTTTTTGAGACGCTGGAGATTCTTTTACACGCATTAGTGCGTCGCTGATGGCTTACATTTCTAATAACTGTTCCGTTAGAGCTTTAAGTTTTTTAAGGCTTACGCGATTTTTATACGCTTAAGCCTTTTTTAATACTAATTTGAAAGAGATACTTCCGCAGATGTTTCCTTTATGGAAATAGAATTTTAGTTGGTCGTATCATTCCGGAGTTACGGAAGAGAGAATATAACTTTATTGGGGCCATAGCACGGGGCCCTGCACGATCAGGTTTATTGTTTTACATTGTTTTAACCATTGTTATTAGGCAACAATGCCAATCGGCAAACGCCAGCCGCAAGGCGTAAACTTAAGATTAAACAAATGCTAACAACGCTGGTGAGCCAACACTTCATCCGCAATTTGAGGAATCGTAAAGAGGACGCATTACTCCTCAGTGCTTATATAGTGGTTTGACGTCACCCTCCCGTGTTAAAACTAAATTGTCCGTTGCCCATTTGGAATAATGATTTTATTCAGGGCTGTGGCCCGAAGCCGTACGCCTTGCAACTAAACTGTGTACTGTGAACTTACGTATTACTATGACCATGACTTTGCAACAAGGAAGATCAACCAAGTACAACGAAGTACACAGATCCATAAGTCATAAGGCAAAACACAAGAGCAATAAGGTCAACACTAAGAGCAACACTAAGGTGACCATTACACGATCCACTAATGGCCACGCACTTGGAAACCATTGCACTGCTCACGGCTACTCGACTGTGCATTGCCCCAGCAAAAATGAATCACGGTTTAAGCTTGGGACCCACCTAAGTCAGTGTCAAGCTTGGGTCAGTGTTATCATGGTTCAACCTGCATAATTTTTTTTTGTAAGCCATGGTAACCATGGTTTAACTATTCCAAAGTGATTTCAACCATGGTTCATCCTCAGTCCAGCCTTGAATGAAAGCATGATTGCACAGAAGGACGTTATTCAGCATAATATTACTATGGTATTACCAACGTTCAAAAACTTTAAACTCATCACGATCCAGATAGAAAGCATAATCCACCATGGTTTCTGAACCTTGAGCAATCCATGGTAAGTATAACCATAATTAGATCATGGATACAACTACATAAAACCAATACTAATTCATGGTTATTGTCTACACATAAACTGTAGTTTCCCTCTGTTAATACAGTTATTTAATGTAAATATAAATGAGGTTTATCTATGGAGGAAAAACACCCCAACCACAGTATCCATGGTTTCTGCACCATGGTAAAATCATGGTTCATTACCATAATTACACGAGAGTTTAACAGTCATAAAACCAAAATTAAATGAGGCAATAAAACATGAAACCATGATATACCGTGGTTGGTCTACCAACATTATAATCGACGTTACACCACAGTTAATAACATGGTTAACCAACATAAAAATACAATTTAACCACGGGGCAAAATAACCCAACCTTCGTATCCACGGTTTCTGTACCTTGATTTCATGATGGTTAACTACTATTACTATACTGCTGTTTTACCATTGTAAAATCAAGATTAAAGAATGAAGTATCGAAATATAAAACCTTAATGTTTCTAATATCACCGTATTCGTTTCGCCCTTAATACATCCTTGGTTGTATGCCTTCATAAAACGTGTATTATCCCACTCTCGATAACATGCTTTAACCAAAACATAAAGACAGTTTAACCATGGAGCAAAACAACTCGACCATGGTATCTCCACCTTCATTAAATCACGGTTAACTACCAAATTATGCAAGTGTTTTACCATTGTAAAACCAAGATTAAATGTGGTACCAAAATATGAAACTTGTACATCCTGGATTAGTCGATCCTCATAAAACCGCTATTACCCAATGTTGATAACAAACTTTAACCAAAATATAAATACAATTAAACCATGGAGCAAAACAACCCAACCCTGGTATCCTTGGTTTCTGCACCTGGATTAAATCATAGTTACTACCAAAGATTAATCGACACAGAAGATAATCGTTCTTCTTTGGTTACTACCATAATTATACGTGCGTTTCATTGTTTTAAAACCAACAATAAAAACGTGGTGAAAAAATAAGTATTCTTTTGTTCGTCTACCTACGTAAAACTACAGCTATCCCATTAATGATACCGTAGAACACCACGGTATCATTAATGGGATAACTGTAGTTTAATTTTATTTATATCGTGGTTTCACCAAAATATAAACACAATTATTGGTTGCAATCAAGTATTTTCTCAACCCTCAGCTAACCCATAACCGCCTAGATACGAACGTACGCCTTCAACGTACAACAGCGAAAAACTAAGTCCCAGCGTGAGCTTTGTGAGGGGGCCCCGAGGACCCGAGCAAAGCGAGCAGTCACAGGCCAGTGGTCAGCGTCGTCGGCTCCAAACCAAGAGAATGCCGGTTCGAATCCGAGAACCGACCCGAGTCCCAGGGACTCTAAAAAAAGGGTCTGAAAGTTTTTTCAGGCAATTATGGGTTAAACCATGAAGCAAAACAACTCAATCTTAGTATCCTTGGTTTCTGCACCTTCATTAAATCATGGTTAAATACCGTACGATTATGCAAGTATTTCAATGTTTTATTACCAAGAATAAAATTGAAGTGAAGAAAAATGGATCCTGGATTGGTCTACCATCATAAAATTGTTATTGTCCAACAGTTATAACATGCTTAACCAAAATATAAATACCATTAAACCAAGATGTAAAACAACCCAACCTTAGTATCTTTGGGTTCTGCACCTTGATTAAATCATGGTTAACTACCATAATTATGCAAGCATTTCACTGTTTTAAAACCAAGTAAAAAAAATGAGGTGAAGAAAAGGAATCCTTGGTTGGTCTACCTACATAAAACTGCGTTTCCCACTAATGATATCATGGTTTGAAGAAAATATAAATGCAGTTTAACCGAAGTGCAAAACAACCCACTTTCATAGCCATGGTTTCTGTACCTTCACTAAATTATGTTTTTTACCGTAATGATGCAAGTGTTTTACCATTATAAAACTACCACAATTACATGAGGTAAGTAAATATAGAACTATGGAAAGTCCTTGGTTGGTATACCTACAGAAAACCTCCATTAGTCCACTGTTAATAACATGGTTAAACCAAGATTTAAATACAATTTTACCACAGAGTAATACACCCCACCTTGATATCCGTAATATCAAGAATTTATCAAACCCCTATAAATTCTTGGTGATATCAACACTTTGATTTAATCAGAGGACTAACAAACTCGATGCTATGGTTTAACATAGGTTAAACTAAACTTTCCCTTAAAATCAGTATGGTTTAACATAGGTCAAACCATTATCTGAAGATCGTCTATCATGCTTAAAAAGAGGTTTCATCATCATTATACCATAGTTAAACATATGTATGTAGGGTCTGCTCATTATGAAAGACATAAAAAATGTGACATTATGACACTTCTTAAATTATGTACAGAAGTTAGTGACTTATAAAAAGGCTCTCACTGTTTAAAACAATTAATATCAATTAATTGTTTTAAAGACAAGTCAGTACTGGCTTAACTTTAGCAGAAATACCTAATATAAATCTTAGGCCCATAATTTTTAACGTTTAATGGTTGGGTGTCTATATAAGACTGATCCACCACGGCCAAGCTTGTTAAGCAACAAGAGTAGGGATCACAGCAAGGATATATCGTAAGATACGCTCGTAATAGATTGTATTTGTATAGTGGTAAGTGCAGTGCATTGCGTATGGAATCTGTGAATAGGTACAGGTAGAACTAATATACTTCTATAAGCGACAATAACAGTAGAATGATAATGACTAGAAAAATTTTTTTTTTTTTTTTGCAATTTTGCTCTACCATGCTGTAACATAGGTTGTATCGTAACACACTACGCATTAAACACTAGACATTTTTTAACACTAGGCATCGGTACTGTTGCTTACTGTAGGCTTAGCATATTTCAGTGTAGGTTTAATCTGCTTGTACCTTAGTTTTGCTTAAGGTTCAACTGTGCTTTAACATACATTAAACTTTAAAATGATTGTATTTTAACAGGCATCAAACCATATTTTAACGTAGGTTTATTGATGATTGTTCCGTAATTTGATCTAAGGTTTGACCTGAGCCACACTACTGTTTTATTGTAATGTTGAGTGCAGTTTTAACTGTATTTTTATGTAGGTTAAATTATGGTTGCACCTCAATCTAGCTCATGGTTCCAACATATTATAACATAAGTTAAACCATGGCAAAACTGTCCAACTTTACCATTTGTTAAATCATGGTTGCACCATGGTTTTTAAACCATGGTAACTATGGTAACCAAGGTTTTGTAACCATGGTAAAACCATGATTCATTTTTGCTGGGGTGGTCGCGCGCCAGTACACTTCTACACCACTTCACTCCAACAACACTACACCGTACTAGCCCCATCCACGGCACAAATCACCGATACCCATGCACACAAAAGACCCAGAAACTCTATAACTCCTCTATGTCGCAATGCAGCACTGAACTCTTACTCCACTGTGTACAGCGACTCCACTGGATACGGCTACTCCACTTTCTACGGTCATTACACTGTATACAACGACTCTGGAGCACACAGCTGCTTCCCTGTACACACTCCTGTTACACTCATACAGCACCACTGAACCAGCTCGGTCCACAGCACTGACCACTGATATACATGCGTCGAAGACCTTGAGGCACCATCACGCCTCCACATCACAACTCCAGTGCGCACGGCTCCATCACTGTGCCGGTCGTGTACAAGTAGCATACAAGCAGACCCACACACCCACACGCACCCACCTTTACACACTCACACAAAACACAGAAACAGAGGGCAAGGCAAACGCGACAGCAGCCGAGGCTCACAGACAGACACCCGTTGCTCTGCAGAAGCATGCCACCGAGTGTAACTGAACAATATTCACACTCCTCGTGTCAGAAATACAGAGGCACTCGCGGACTGGGGAGTCTCTGGTGACCCAAGTCTTTATTTTCGAACGATGCATCTGGGACTGGGTACACTGCAACAGAAAATGAGCGACCGACGCTTCAAATCCACATGTAATACTCACTGGTGACTCAACCCATCCCATATCCGATGCCGATGACCGGGTAACAGTGTATGCCCTGTTCTCAGACGAGATAGCAGGCTGTTCATCCAGTACGGAAGGCGGTCCAAAGCCGACTGAAAGCTGCAGGCTGGGTGGAGCAGGACAACATGCGCCCCTTCGTGGCTGCATTCCACTCTTTGTTCCAGGACTCCAGCGTCCAGGTGGGCAAGGCGGCTCAATGTGCTCTCACTGACTGCATGAGAGAGATGTGACTCCTTCGAAATCGCATCAGCACAGTCGTTCCCTAAACAGCCGCTGTACCCACACATCCATGCCACTGCAACATTGGATGTATGCACTGCGACCCACAATTTCCAGCAAACCGAGAAGACACCAGGATCACTGACAGCCATGGTCACTAGAGCACACCGCAGCACAGATTAACAAGACAGAGGGTCAGTGCGGATCGTGAACGAGACTAATTGCAGGTCAGCTGCAACATCAAGTGCTACAGAAATGGCAGCGAGTTCACACAGAAAGCTGGACGAAAGAGCTCGTAGTGCTCTTGTGACCTTCAACTTGTGTGCCAGAATGTAAACTCCCTCACTAATGGATTTGGTTTGCCTGACGAAAGAGGCATCACAGAAAAATTCACAGATAGAAGCACCATTCAACTCAAAAAACGAGTCGAGGGACACACACCACCACCACGGGCAGGTTGGCACATTGACGAAACCGACATCATTGGGTGCAGGGATGGGTCCTGAAGGAGCGAAATGCCTCTTCCGGCTGCTCCAAGGCTCTTACAAGATTTATCACTCAAAGCACAGTAATCTGACAGGATGCTCCCGACAAGATCACCCGATCCCCTGCTCAGGTTTCGGAGACAGAGAGGTACAAGCAGCTCATCTGCCCTGAGATGCACAGTAGGTTCACCAGACTCGATCCCCAGAGCCTGAACCTGGGTGGTACCCAGACAGCCAGTGACCGTTTGCAAACAGTCATTAATTCTTACCAGAAGACTGAGAAGATGGCGCTGAGCTGTAACAAGGAATGACAGGTGGTAATCCACAGTGGACCTAATGAAGACTCTGAAGAGCGACAGCAGTGCACCACACCGCGCAATCTGGTGGTGGACTAGAGCCCTTCAAACCGGTGACGACTCGCGCCCTTCTCTTTCAGCAGCTACACATGGGAGTTCCATTCCAGTCCTCCATCCCGCAAGACATCCAGGTACTTGACACTAGAAGTCGCCGAGACAATAGTGCCACTAGCTTGCACGCTGAGTGGGATGGCACGCATAGCCGTGGAATGTGAGAAATTCGCCAGCTCAGTTTTGGATGGGGCAAGTGACAGACCCCGCACAGCAAGACGGATATCAATGCAGTTTAGGACTGCCTGGACATGCGGAACAAGAGAGACGGGGTCAGCACCAACAAACCAGAGAGCAATGTCGTCTCATAACAACATGAATAAAGGTCAAAGCCGCTGAAAGAGAGCTTGCAGACAAACCAACTTGCACTGAACGAGTGAGCAAAGCGAACGAAATTCACTGCGTTTGCAAGGAGTACAAAAGATCAACTTGTTATGTCAAAGTACCACGAATTAGAAATAAAATGAACTCATTTGATGTTTAAGGTAAGGTTTAACTGATCTGAAGTCAAGCAACAAAGGAACACTAATAAACATTCCTGTAAGGTATACTGCAGATCCTGCAGTGTTGCTGTATGCTGTTTAGTCCACGTGAAACCTTACAGCAGTATCCAAACATTATACACGTAAATGCAATTAAAACCAGAGCTCAACTTTCAAAACTTTTGAGGCCGAAACAAGGAAAGAATAAGGTAAGGCTACACACTCGACTACTTTTCGGCAAAATTTGTCAGTGTCGTAGGTCAAGTCATGTGCTTTCCGTTGATCACCCTACTGATGATCCATAGGCCTACATAATTTTTCCAAATTTCCAAGTAGTTTTCTAGGCAAGGAATTTCATTATTACTTTCCAGGACATTTCCAGGTGTTCAAAGACTCGTATGAACCGCGAATTACCTGTAGAGCTGTATTAAGCACACTAACACAATTAGTTTTTAACCATTTTCCAGCCATGTCATTTAGCTGAGTAGAATGCCCCAATTAGTAGCTGACATATCGTGTGCAAAAGTAAAAAATGGTAAAAATATTTGAATGTAGCAGTATGCTTTCACGTGAACTAAACAGTACAGCAACATTGCAATATCTGAAACCTTACCGGAAAGTTTATTTGTGTTCCTTTGCTGTTTTGACTTTGGCTCACTTAAACCTTACCATAAACATCAAACGAGTTCTTTTCTATTTCCAAATAGTTATTGGATGTGTGATACGTAGCTTAGAATTGCACACTGTATCAGTAAATTCTTGGCTTGAGATAATGCAGCACTGAGAACTGTATTCATGTATTTGGCAGCTTGTTTTCCATGTGACGTACAAACTGTATATTATTGTAAAAGTTTTTCTTTAGCTTCGCCATTAAATTGGTTTAACTATGCAAAGAATCTACGCTTCCTTCTTCAAGACATGGTGGTGGCAGCGGAACAACTTGAAGCTAAGAGGGAATACTAGGGGACCCTGTCGAGGAAGCCAAAGCTTTGGAAGCACTACTGTGATCATCGGTGTGGGTAAGAAGATCGACTAGAACTGCGATTGAATAGGACCATGGTCTAGGGCCACGATAGGATTACTACTAGGGCCACGATCGATTTGCACTTTTTCTGTGGTTATTTAGTTACTTTGGGTCGGTATGCTGCCTAATTACAGCAAAATCTCATTTAAAAAATGAAAATGAGTGTTACTTGCGGTTTGTTACACATAAAATCCAAAACAATTCCCCCAAAGTTGTAACAATGGTTTTATGTTCTTGCTACATTGTTTCATCATTGTTATTTCCAACCGCATCGTTGTATCGTCGGCTTTTGGCCATGCCCCTTGTCAAATAAATTGAACTGAATTGGTTGCATATTAGAATAATAATAATAAACTGTCGAATTACGTCCTGTGAAACTGCTAAGGTTATCGCAGAGACGGAATGGGGCAATTTTGCAGCTTGAGAATACTAGGATCTTTTAGTTGCTACAACCAATACTTAAGGTACTCAAACATGTCAATAATCTTACGAGTGTGGCTTCCAGAATAATAATTATTGTAATTTTTGCGGGCTTCAAATTAAAGGCTGTGTGATCTTTTATGTTAACATGTTTTGAAGGTGCTTATACGAATGTTCCCAGAAAGTGGTGTACCGTAAACCATCTTCAAAATGTACTTCTATTAAAGTTGAAAATGTGATTGTGGGCTTCCAATTACGGCTGCAGAAAAAAATCAAAAATGCATCCAGAGGTTTCTCTGGCCTCCCCCTCCTTCCAAGATACAAAATTAAAAATAAAGTCAATTTGGTAAAAGAAAAAAAAAAGTAAACAAATGATGAGGTCATTACAGTTGAAAAAGTTGTGAAAGTTGGCTATGTTTCAAAGGCACTAAAACTGCTGCAAATTAGTTGTTTTACAGGGCTGCAAGGGGCTTAAAGCCCCTCCCCCCACCTTTTAGATCCCGTAGATGAATTGCTTGGATCTCATTTTGAATTTCAATTTCCTTTGAAGACTTCCTCCCCACCCCCCTCTCAAAAGAAATGTTGAGTGTGCCACTGACGGAAATCGTCTACAGCTACAATACGTTTCGGGGAGAGGTATGATGATTGGGAGGAGGGATACGATTACTGGGAGTTGGGGGAAAAAGGGTGGGACAGGGGTGGAAAAGGGTGGTGGGATAAGGAGTGGGGGACACAATTAGACGGCACAAGGGGGCGTGTAGAAGGCGGAAGAGGGGAAGGGGAAGGGATGATGAAAAGGAAAGCGAGGAGAGGTGGAACGAGTACAGTGAACTGAAAAAGGAGGCGAGCTAGGTGGTGGCAAGGAAGAAATTAGCTAGGGAAATTGCGAGTGGAGTGAGGGAAGTGGGGGAGGTTTTGGAGGTTTATCGAGGAAGAGTAGGATTCATGAAGGACGCAATGGGGTCTTCGGGGGTAAGAGAGGGTAGGGAACGGGGTGTGATGAGGCTAAAAAGTCTGTCCTAATGGATTTCTCAAGGAAATTATGTGGGGACCTCGAGGAAGAGACGTTTGGAAGGGGCGGGGAGGCCCCAGGCTGTCACGGTGGGGGAATTTGAAGGAGCCTTTTCTTTGACTGAGAAGGTGAAGGTGGCGTGAAAAGGATGGTTTGTGGGGAAATGGTTGAAAGGAATGGGGGCTAAATGAAAGAAGAGAAATGAATGGGATCCTTGAGGTGGGGTAGGGTACCTGAGAACTGGAGGATGGTGAGAATTCACTTGATGTTTGAGGGAAAGGGAAGGGATTGGGAGAATATTGATAATTATAGGCCCGTAACGATCACCAGTGTGATTTATAAGGTTTTAGTGAGGGTTTTGGAGAGTCAGTTTAGAACGGAGCTCGAGGAGAGGAGAGGATGGTACCGGAATACTTCAGAATGGGTTCAGATGGGAAGGAGGCTGGAACATAATATCTTTGTGATCACCGAGGCTGAAGAGTGAAGAGGTGGCAAGGAAGGAGGAAAAAGTCTCTACATGGCAAAGGCCTATGATGGGGTGAAGTCAGGATGGCTGTGGATGGAGCTCAGGAATCTTGGGGCGAAGGAAGGGTTTATTAGGTCGATTAGGAGGCAGTTGGAGGATGGGATTCATATCGCCACCTGGAACGGAGTTATGTCTGAATGGGTGGAATCCAGGGGGGGGGGTCTGACACAAGGATGCCCACTGCCCCCACCTGTTATTTGTGGTGCACTTTAGGGGACTAGAAAGGAGACAGGGTGAGTTGGGGAGGGGTTTTGTCTGAGGAGAGCGGAAAGAGACAGGACCTGCAAGCGCGTCCTGACGTTTGCTGATGCTGACGATGGGGTGGTATATTGATGGATAGCGAAAGGAAGGTCTGGAGGTTGATAAGGGTGTGCTCTAACTAGGGGACAGAAATAAAGGTGGTTTTTAGTGGGGAAAAGTTGGGGATATGATATTCGGAGAGGCAGAGGATGTGTTATGGGTTCAGGATTGGGAAAAGGGTGATGAGGGAGGTCGAAGTGAAGAATGTGAGAGAGTATGACTATCTGGAGTGAGGCTTGTTTAGAGCTGACGGTGAAGAAGGTAAGAAGTGAGGCAGGTAGGGTTAAAGGAACCATTTAGAAAGGGGGAGTGATAGAATCAAGATCGGGGGTTCGAAGTGAAGAGGGTGAGAAAGTATGACTATCTGGCTGTGTGTGAAGCAGAATTATTTAAAGCAGATGTTCAAAAAGGTGAGAAGTGAGGTGGGTAGGGTTAAAGGTACGGTTCAGAAGGGGGGTGGTGGTAGGGTCAAGATGGGGCGTTCGAAGTGTATAAAGGGTGAGAGAGTATGACTGTCTAGGGTGAGGCTATGTGTGACGCAGAATTACTCAGAGCTGATGGCGAAGAAGGTGAGAGGTAAGGCGGGTAGGGTTAAAGGTATGGTTCAGAAGGTGGAGATGTGGGGGTACAATAGGTATGAGGTAACAAGAAATATGTAGAAGGGGGTGGTTGGCCTGTGGGTGATGTTTGCTAGGGGAGTTTTATGTGTGAGGGGATGACTGGAGACAGCTCGAGTAGTATCAGGGATAGTTAGGCAGTTTGGCACTGGGAAGCTAATCACTTCACTGATGGGGAGGTGGTGAAGGGGGAGATGGGGTGGCCAGGGTTTAAAGCAAGGGAGGCTTTGGCGAAGGTGGGGTTTGATAGGAGGGTTTAAGGGCTTCCAGAGAAGACAATGGTGAAAAAGGCGCATGACTGCGTGACAGGATGGAGTGCCACAAAATGGGTGGGAAGGACGAGGAGTTTGGTAGGAAGTATGTGAAGGGTGATGGAGGGGGGAGGGGTAGAGTGTCACTGAAATGGAAGGGGAAATGTGGAGACAGGCATTGGAGAGGAAGTTTTCGGTTGTGCGATATCCAGAGGAGAAAAGTAGCATTGGGTGGGAGGGTTTGTACTGGGGTTATTGGGGGAGTGTTCTGCTGTTTACGGCAAGAGGAGGGGCATTGGATACCAGGTACCTGGTGTGGAATGGGGGAAGAGAAGATGAGTGTGGGATTTGTGGAGAGGTGAAGATGACCCTGGAACATGTGTTGGGGGTTGGAGAGTTTTAGGAAGAAGCAGGAGTGGGGAGGGAGAGGGAGGAGTCTACTTGCCGGCTTCTTTGGTGGACGCAGGAGGGGAGGGAGAAGGGTAAAGTGGGAAAAGAAATTCTCCAGGGTTGGTTTAGCAGCAGGAGGGGAGCAGATTAAAGTCTGAAGAGTGAAATGTTTGAGAATGTGTGGGACGGGGGGGGAGGAGGAGTGGCAGATTTTGGATTATGCGGCTTGTGGTTGCACCCTGTCTCAAAAGGGAACCCATACAGGCTCGGACTGGCAACCCTAGGGCCCAAGTGCCATGACGTTAAAAAGGCCCCCAGAGCACAATGCTGTGGGGGGGGGGGGGTTGTAGGTGAAATTATGAGAGCTTATAAGACCTGGTCATTATTTATGGCCGGACGGGGCGGGGGGGTGGGGGGCGAACAAATTGAAAATGTGAGCATCATATTTTCAATCCCGCCTCCAAAACCCTGACAAAATCTTAACCTCCCCATTCAAGGTCAAAAATATTGTGACCCTCCTGAGCCAAGGAACCTGACAGGAGGCAAGGCTTTTCTAAAAAGTGTATTGCAAAAAACTACAGCAGTGTTACTGACAACTTCGAAACCGGCTAAACACTCACACCATTGGGGGGGGGGGGGAGTTCCCCCATGGTTGAGGAGATTTTATAATTTTTTTTAGAAATTTTGATTGCCCCGGCGAGCAATAATGACCGGGCCCTAAGCTATCTTTTATAGTTCAGTAATTTAAAAACAACTATGAAATGACCAGATTTTAAGAGCAACCAGGAAATTACAACAAGAAAATAATTATATGCAACAAAAATTTCACTTGTAACCATAAAATCTAAAAAGGCCCCCTTACGAATCTACGGGAAGGCCCATGTGCCATTGGCGCCCTGGTACTACGGCCAGTCCGGGCCTGAATCCACCAGCATCATCATCAGCATCATCACCTAGTAGTTGCAAGTGGGGTCGTGCAATGTTCAGTTTACTTTCGACAAAGTAATCTCCACGAGAGTGAAAAAAAAAACGAATGGCTTTAATAATTTTCAGTTTTAATAATAATCTTGGTAGCGGGTAGAGTTCTTACCGTGTGGGAGATTACTTGCCAGAAACTAATTTTGGATAGTACAAATGTTCTTTGAAAGTTGGGGAGGGGACGGATAACAATTTTTTTTTTTGTCGTAGGGTCGGAACAAATGACGATTTTTTTTCTTAAAGACTTGGAGAAGAAGTGAAGTAAAATTCCTATCAAAACTCGCAAAAAAAATATCCCCTGCAGCCCAAGAAAATCTGACGTAGATTTACGATGCATGCAAAAAAAAAAAAAAAAAACGTGAAGATAAGTAATGTCCATGAAGAAAAGTCATTTCCTCGCTTCAACGAAAACAATGGATTATAAAAGCTACTATAAGGAAAAGTCTAAGACAAATGCGCCAGTGACTAATTCAGTTTTCCGATAACTGAGGGCAGCAGTGGTCTGGTGTTGTTGAGTTTTTGTGCTGACTGCTGATGTCATCCAGTGTGTGTCATGTCCCTCGCGCGCCGAGGGATTTAAATTTACGTCGTATTACGACGTCGGCCTATTGCCACAACTTGCAACTACTTTCTAAATTCAAAATTTGAAGGTTAAATGATTGAAATTGCGAAATATCGCACCGACTGCGTCCCGAAACATCCAACGACGCCGGAATGACGTCATTGTCATTGCTGTAATTCCAAGATGGCGCCGACGTATGGAAAAGTTGTTGCAGCTGATAGTGAATCACTCAATAAAAAGTATTGCAGTGATCGTGTGCTACGATGTTAACTTTTGAGTTGGATCGTGAGTATTTTGAAGTGATAGTGTTACTCAGTTTAGTCTAATGGGGTGATTTCTTGCGTTTGTCATTGTATTTTTACACGTCGTGTGTCGAAATCGTTACGGGATGTTGAACCGAACTTCTCTAGTTGATTGGTTTGGTTTGGTCCGGTGTTTGGGGATTTCAAAATCCTGTTTCAATCCCGTTTCCGATACAGTTGTCGATTGTGATGTTTGTTTTGGCTTGGTTTTTGGTGATTGCTATGACCGATTTAGTGTATTTGTTTGGTCGTTATAGCAAATGTAAATAGTGCTGTAGTCCGGATCATTTGTTGGTTTAAGGATTTACTGTAGACTAATGCGGTACTCTTTAATGGCAGTACAGAATTACCAATAATAGGAAGCCTATCCTAGACTTAAAGGTGTTGTGGTAAAGAACTTAAACTATGCAGAAAACGAGATTACTCGTACGACCCGTAGGCTGGCGACTTTTGGGATGAAGCTGATCAATGGTTGCAGTCAGGATTGGATGATTTAATTACATTAGGCTAAATAATGATTTCAATCAACCGTTTAAATTTTTTTGAGTGGGCAATTCATCTATGTGGACACTGGAAACCAATTTTTTTAGTTACTTAGTAGCCGAAGGCAATCCTTTGCTGTATAGGAATTGGACACTTTGTTACAGTAGGCTATAATATCTAGTTTGGGAGGATACGACTACTAAGAGACGGTTGTGCAGCTCGCATTAAAAAGTCTGCGACTGAATGCGCTGGTTCGCTAGCGGGCATGCCATTTAGGCACTATCCTTTAGGGAAGCCAGCGTAGCTACCCCTCATTTGGCTCACACTCTGTTAGGTCTGTACGAGGTCTGTACTCTGGTGGTCTGTACGAGGTGGTGCCTCTCCCGGACAAAAGATTTATTTAAGGTTTAAACTCATTGTGCGGCGCCACCCTTTTCTAATGTTTTCTGTTGTAGTAATCCGTGGTAAACTGATGGTAGCCGATAACGCTCGATAACATCGGAACTAGTAGGTGACTGTTAAAAGACCCCAGCAGGAAGTGTCAGACCAGCATCACTTCGTTGCCGCTATTTATTTCTGTTGCATGATGCCATCTTTTTCAGGAGGGCGCTAGTAGAAGTGCGAAACCGCCTTTCAGGCCACACATCCAAAGTTGAGAATGACGCATCCTCCCAAACCCCTAATAATCTTAGATAAGATCCACCATGTACATGGGAGGGTTACCAAACTTGTATTCCTTGTGACGGATGCTCAAATTACTAAACAGGCTGTCCAGCCGAAAAATTTTTAACGTACGTAATACCGGTAATAGCTTATTTAAGTAGCACATGCAATAGCCTAGTAAGAAGATTTTACACGATTTTAAAAAGTAGGTTTCTTCTGATTGTAAATGTAAATTCACTTTAGAGTAGAGAAATTGTCAAGATTTGTGTGTTTGACGTCAAACTCTTGGTAACATAGCCTACATAACATGACTGACACCTCATCATCAAGTGAACAGTTCTTATCCTGGACAAAAAGCATTCTTCCTTGTAAGGGGTGTGTGGAAGTCGCTACAACGGGATCCATGATTTTCCTCGTCAAAAACATGCCGTGTTCCAAAGCAAAACACTTGTTGTAATGTTGTTTCAGTTTGACGACGTCATAACCTTGAAGTTTTAACTCACACCTCCACTGTTGTCGTCAGCAATAAAACACATGCGCCGTGATAGGTGACTAGATCCTAGGCCTTGTCACTGAGACTGGATGGAGATGCTGCTTGGTTTGTTTTTATGTAGTCTTTATTAGTGTTGCACGGTTTTAAGTTTTTGCAGGACGGTACGGTACGGTTCTGAAAACGGCGGTCTACGGTAATATCACGGTAATTTAGGAAATAATTTTGCGCTATTATCCTCGCACAAAAGAATCAAATATGGCTCTTTGCATTTAATTTTTTCACTAATAGCGGGACTTCGCTTTCTTTTTGATTGGACGCCATGACATCGACAACACACGCTCGAAGACGCTTGTTACTGAAGAGCTACTTCCCCTTCTCTCCCTCTCCCCCCCCCCTCCCGTCCGCAATGTGGACACTTCTTCTGCCTAGCAGTGGGATCGGATTTCACTCGCTCGTGCAAAATTTACACCTCCGTATCGGCGCTTACTTATGCGAATTTAATTAAAAAAATTGCTGCCATCGAAAAACAAAAAGAGGGAAAAGTTGATTCGTTAATGCTCGTCAGCACCATAATCACGGTAATACCGCTGCTACGGTAATACCGTGGTGCTAAAAAAGGAACGATATTGATACCGTATTTTTTTTTTACCGTCAATACCGAGAGTACCGATTTACCGTGCAACACTAGTCTTTATTTTATTTTTTACCTGTCGCTGGCTGATTTTAAAGCCCATGTCGTGAACAATAATATATACAGGGTGCTTCAAATTAAAACACAAACTATGAGGTGTAGCGTACTGTGGACGCAATCAAATATGTTCTGTACCAAATGATCCACATACTTGATGATACCCCTAAAACAAACAACGTACCAACCTTAGAGTTGACAGAACGGGCAGGACTTACTAAATGCCCACATGCCAGTAAAAGGTAGTCACCGTGTTTGTTTAACTCTAGCTTCATATTCCACAACTTGTTCAAGGCCGTCTGGGAGAGAATTTGTAGGTTCCGCTGTGCTAGGCTAAACCACGCACCACGTGACTGGGTTAGTTCACTCCAGACGGCCATAGATCCGCTATTCTTGTTTGTCAGTGACTAACTCATGATGACATCACGGCAAAGAGCCGTGGTTCGTGGTGTAGGCCAGTTAAGTCGACATGCCAAGATTCTCATTTTATCTAAGCATCAATGAGTCACATTAATTTACCAACCCTAGCGAGAATCGCTTGGTGCCAGGAAACCGAGTAAGCTTTTCTACCAAAGTCTGGCTTGCCTTGAAGCTCATCTATTTCAATACTTAAAATTTAAAAATAATAATTATCAACGCTGTTGCGTGCGGAGTTGATGCATTGCTGGACTAACGGAATCGTAGCACAACTGACATGTTTACACCTAAATCCTCTCTCAATAAACCCATGGGCTTCTAAAAATAACTCGCTTGCAAACCCAGAGCTTATATTCGAATCACCTCATTACACTGCTGTCGACAGTCTCTTTAGCCTGTCTCCATATAGCGGAATCGGCGCGAGGAATTGCGGACAGTTGAAGGCCGCCGTGGCCCAACTTCTGCCGTTTTGTCAATTTTTGACCGATTTTGACATTCCAGGACACCATTTTAATTGTCTCGATGAAACCTTTCCATTGGTGGAGTAGCCAGGGTTCCACTACCGCAGAAGCTCCGAGCAAGATGGCCGGCCTATCTAGATTCCGGCGCGTGAGGTTTAGGTTGACAAGTTTTTGGTTGCGTTTCTAATATGGAGTTAGCCGCAGCGAGCGAGGCAGGGAATATGGAAAAAAACTGTCATCATTTTCGTGAACAGCGACCTTGATTTACCCTTTACACCAATGGAGATAGTACAACCTTCCACGTATACAGATCGATGGTGGACGAGCTTGGAGCCGCTGCAGTAGTGGCCCCGTAGCCAGATCTATAGGATAAAGCACTGAAGAGTTATTCAATAAAAACCAATAAATATGTGGGTAACCCTATGAGAAAACAGATTTGTTGACAATTGGTGTCGCAGACTTTTTGTCAGCTCTGGGTTTGCGAGTTGTGCTTTTGGGGCCTGTCTTCTGGTCTAGTGCTACAGGCAGTGTAACTAGGAGATGTAATTTGAAAAGTTTTACCACAATTCCCATGCAGCATATTACGGACAATAAAAGAATGCTACCAAAACCACTACATTTCTAAAGATAATACGAGGTAAAGCTGTAAATATTATGCAAGTCTGGGTTGGAGAGTACCGAAACCGTTCACCACCGCAGGCAAATTTAAAAGTATGTTAATGCATTCGCGTTTTAAGGTATGCTAAACGATTGCATGAGGTGCACAGTAGCTGTCAAAATATGATTTAAGGGATTGTGTAGGCACTAGACCCATAAACCGAATTTATTTTGCCAGCACGGCCCGGCTTGTCACCAAAAATTCGACCGAGATTCGGCTAGCCAGATATTTTTCTGCCCGACATTCATCTTTACGATTATTCGGCCGAGATTCGGCTAAGCTTAGGCTGAAAAAATTATTTTACATTGTTGCTTGTATGGCTGATGATAGAACTACAGTATGATAAAATTATAGTCTCTAGCTATGAAAATTCTGTCGCCTGGTTTTGCGCTAAGTCTGTCTGGGTTCTGCTAAAAACATTACTTTACTCACGACTTTCAAATTTCTTGCATTTTTTTAACGGACAAGACAAGTTTATGCTAACATTCTTGTTAATTGTTTGTTTTGTAAGCTCTTGCTGCCTTTATTGTCAGAACAATAACAAGATCTCCTAAGACCTCATGTATTCTATAGCACCATCTCCATAAACAGCAGTGCTTTGTGGCGACATTTGGATGACGTATGTATGTAAGTCGCCTGTCGATGCGTTACTACGATACAATGCCAAACGATATATTGCCCATCATTGCTTGCCATACACGACTGCAACTGTGAGTTAAGCATTCAAACTAACTTTTGTTTAGAACGTGGTTAGCTTTTTCATAGTTTTTTAATCAGCGTCTGTTACCCAAAAGATGCTCATCGAAACACCATGGCTTTACAAACAATTAACAAGCTCACAAAATTCGAGTTGTGATTGATTTCCATATTCGAGACAACCACTGGTAGTTAGTGTGTGATGCGAAATTAACCATCCAACGGTATAACATAAAGCAGCTGATTGGATTCGGCTTAAGCTGTATTTTTTTCCGGTGACCGGTTTTTTGCTAGCCGGATTTTTTTATTCAGCTGGGATTCATCTACGGCAGCTACCGGCGGCAGCTTAGGGGTCTAGTAAGAACGTTAGTGTATTGTGCGTGTAAACACTTTTCACCAACCCTTCCCAATGTTGGTCGCTACTCGCCATTTGGCGAGTGGAAATCAACAGTTGGCGACTTGGAATTTGGCCTTGCTCGCCAAATCGGCGACTAGCTACAGAGCATGCCACTAAAAAAGGGTATCTCTGGAACTGTATAAGTTAGAGACGAACGGTTTGCGGCGTTATGCTCAGATTTATAAGGGCTATATAACAGAATTTTCTGCATTAATACTGGAATTTAAGAAAATTGGACAATTTGTTAATACATAAATTTAAGAAAATTGGACAATTTGTTAATACATAAATTGGAGAAATCTTTCATCATACAAGACGTATTTGGTATGTGGCGAGTAAAAATTGTGAAATGGCGAGTGCATTGTAAGGTCTACTGGCCAAGTGGCGACTGCTACTGGCTTGACATTCGGTAGGGTTGCTTTTGACGTTGATTGCACACTAGTGACCAATGATTTCGTTCAACCAAATGAATTTATGAGACCGTAAATTCTGTATCTATGGCGGAAATGTATCGTATAGAATTTAATACCTCTTTAATTATGATTGTAGCCCCTAATATTACTTTTTTTCAAAAATGCTACCCGTAATGCTCCACCCCTATTCTGGGGTCAAAGTAACGTACTGACTGTAACATCAGAAATGCTACATATGGCGGTAAATTTCAGTCATCAGAAACATAAACCATCACGTTTTACCACAACAGAAGAAGGTGACCAAAAAGTCATCGAAAATTTAAAGTAGAACTTGGTATTGATTATTCTGTTGTGGTAAAGTGTGAGTGTTTACATTTCTGACTACATAGTACATAATGGTCACAGAGAAATAAAATGGGTTTTCTACTCGGCCTATTGATGAACAAAAGAAAGATTTGTATGTAGGCTTGCCAAGTTTTTAGAGCACTAATTGTGTTCAGAACGAATGTCTTAAATAAATGCATATGTAAACCTATTTAAGAAACCTATTTGGGTGTCTGTTCTGTTTATTTAAAAAACTGTGCCAACACATCTGTAACGTTAACGTGCGCAGAGGTTTTTGCATCGATGCTAGTGCCAGCTAAAAAATGAAAGTTGGTGGATTTTTTGGTCAAGGGAAACCTGGGAAAGTCGAGGGATTTTAAAGGTCAAGTGACAAAAGCAAGGGAATTTGAGTGCACAAAAGTTATTAGGGGAACCTGTATTCTTCAGTGTGAGTCTTAAATACAATAACCACAGGTTTTTTATTGTCGCACATTAGTTACAGCTGTTCTCCCCCTCATAATTAGTATAGGCGAAAGCTTTTTTTGCCGTTCCCAGTATGTAACTTTTTGCATACATGACACACTACCATTGCAGTAAATGTAGACTATTGTCTGCTTGGATATTTTTTCATCAAATGTCAGGGGAATATGTTCACTTTTTATCTGGGACACCTGTGATTATACCCCTCAACCGCCGCCATTAGCTGCCGTGCCGCATTTTTCTGTGTCAGCCGAATAGCCGCCAAGCATTTTTCGGTGGCCGCCTTGCCTGACCGCTGGAAAAATGTACGGCTAGAGCCGCAAATTTTGAAGTTTTAATGCATCGAAATGAAACCAAACAAACAGTCATGAAGTTAGTTGTAACTTGTGTCTAATGGTAACCTGCTCTCGATTGCCTTATGTTTCATAGTTTTTAAACCATATTCTCTTGGCAGCAAGTTATGCGTGCCGTGTATTTATGTTGTCATTAGCATGCATGGTTACTTTCGGTTTCGATAATAGTCAGGACACATCACTGTGCCTGTAGAAGCATTACTTTAAATAAAATAGTGGTGATGATGCTCTAATTTTTAATTTGCAAATTTTTCCTTTTTTCATTTGTGATTCATCTGGAAATCCATTAGGGCTATCCCCCCTCCCCCCTTTCCATTGCATCTTTTTCTTGTGCAGTGAGTTTTGTCGTTGATATACTTGCTTCATTTCGATCGATTTAGCCATCAGCCAGCCGAATTTATAGTTGGCTGGCGGTGGCCATAAAATTTGTTCCTAGCCACAATTTAGCCGACATTTCTGTTAAGCTGGCTGCAGGGATTAAGCTGTCGGTAGCCAAATCGCCAAAATGCTAACAATCTTCTCATTTGGCTAATAATTTTCGTTTCTAATTAGTCAAATTGGTAAGGACTTTAATTAAAATGCACACCTTTATTTTGAAAATGTCACATGGTCTACTGTGAAATTTCATTTTTAAAGTTGAAAAATCACCTTATATCACGCTTAATTTCACAATCACACGAAATAACAATATTTCCGCAAATTTTCGATAGTCAGCAGTCCTGGAGGTGTAATGGCTCAGGCAACTATCATCTTCTGGCTCCACAACAACACAGTTCACTACTTCGTAACGACCGTTCGTCTGCTTCGAATATTAGGCGCGGCCTCCGGTATTTGTTGAGTACGTTGCGAATCTGGAGCGCGGTTGCCGTTATTCGTTGGGTTTGTCGCCCATTTCTCACGCAGCAAGCGATTGAGTTTTCCACGCATCACAAACTGAATTCCGAGGTTTGAGGGTCCCTGGATATTCATCAGCACAGCCTTCTCTCGGTGGTAGAAAACGAAAGAAGAGAAAGAAAAGCCAAAAACCGAGAAGAAGGGATGGAAGAAGAAAAGAAAATAGAGATGGAAAGTGAGAAGGAAGAAAAAGGACGACTGAGAATAGCCCTAACCTACATGAATGAAAGTATGGACATGGTGCAGAGAGTTCTGCAGAAAAGTGGGTTTGATTCTTACATCAAGAAAAGCAAAGGACTAAAGGACCGCCTTATGAAACGAAGGAATCAATCTGGACAGAACATGAGAAAACAGAATGAAGTGCAAGAAGCGGACGATAAGATCCTGGAAAAAATCCGAAATACTAATGAAGGAGAGTATCGAATTCCATGTGTAGTGCAGTCTACGTAGGTAAGACAAGGAAAGGAATTAGGACCCGTGTCAAACAGCACATGGCCGATGCTAGGAACAAAATTAAAATGAACAGCATTGCAGTCCACCACATGGAAACTCGGCACAATATAGATTGGGAAGGAACAAGAACGCTCCTGGTCTCAAATTCGAGAAGTGATATCCTTCTGAGAAGTCTTGAATCCCTGGCTATTCAACACCACAACCGAGAGAAGGCTGTGCTGATGAATATCCAGGGACCCTCAAACCC
>JAHWFP010004224.1:28774-91696 GCA_023313725.1 Lithobius niger
TTTGCAGACTACACTGTAACCAAAAACCAGAGCCAAAACTAAATGTTATAAATGTTGCAAATACCAGTATTACCTGGTTGATTTTGGTATCTATTGCCTGTTAAAGATATCAATTACCTTATTTAATAGCATTCTCCCTCTCAATGCTGTTCAATACTAGAGAAAAAACAAAGTCCTTCCGGTTCGCTACCTACTGCGCAACCTCCATCGTATATAAGCCAGCGGAGCAGTAGAGCTCACCTTTTCGACGACACTATCATGCCCAAATGGCGACTAGAGGGGAGGAGGGTGGGAAGTAAGGTAATGTAAATATTTAACAGGCAATAGAAATCAAAATCAACCAGGTAATACTGGTATTTTGGAGTTTCTAGTTGCCTTGAACATATCCATTACCTTCTTTAATAGCATTCCCATAGACTTCGTCAAGGCAGCGGGCGCCATTTGACAAGAGTCCTCTCAGGTAGCGACCGGTTCCCTTCACAGAATGGCAACGTGTGTTAAAGGGGTTAGAGAGAATGCGATGGGCAGCAATGAATGGCCCGATACGGTATAAACCCTCCGCTTGATGATACATGTCTTCGAGGTAGTGGGATGTGAAGACAGTGGGGTGCCTCCAAGAAGCAGCTTCCATCATTTCGGAGACAGGAATGTTGCTATAGTGGGCCCACGAAGTGGAGATTACTCGTAGTTCGTGAGCCGTAACTCTGATGCCTTCCGCAGCACAGTTGATGTCAAGCGCCTCATAAGCTTGTACGATGACGCTTTTGAGCCAGGTTGCGATCATCCAGGTGGATGTGATTCCTATTTTGTTGTTGAATGGAAGGAAAAGTTGAGAATGTCCTCTGCGAATAGGTTTGGATGCTTTGAGGTAGAAGCAAGCGGATGGCTTGTACCGGGCATAATGCACGTTCTTCGTCGTCCCCAAGAATGTTGGGAAGAGGGGGGATGATGAAGGGGTGAGTGCACTCAGTGGGCTTCTGAGTTTTTGCACGGAATGATGAACGTGGGGTGAGTGTAATACCAGTGTAGTCTGGGAGGAAAAAACAATCTTTCTTTATTGCCAAAACATACTAACCTGATAATTTTAGCAATACATTCCTCGAATGTGATTGTTCCCCTGGAGGTTTCTTCCGGTGCTCGGACGCCTGCTTGCATGCCCCTACCGCGCATGCGCGTGGCAGTCCTCCCTTATAAAAGCGACAGCATGCACGCTATCGGCATTCATTTCCTCCAGCGATCGCGTCGTCTATCGCCCCCACGCCGCCCTTATTGCCGCATCGGCCGCCGTTCCGGCTGGTTGCCTGCCTCGGCATATTCGACTTGCGGCTTTTGACGAACTCTACCGCCTTACCGGCCTCAGCTCTTCACGCCGACACGCCCGACGGAGCCAGCCCTCTCAGCCGGCCTCAGTTTGCTTCGACCTTCTCCGACACTCATCGCCGTCTTTCGTCCGCATCGGCTCTTGGCTTTCCGACAGAGCGCCCCGCCCTCCCGGCCGTCACCCTCCGGCACGCCTCGACCAAGCCTCAGCTCTTTCGGCCACCTCCCGCACCAGTTCCCGGATGTGCCGTGGTGCAGACGAGCCACCTTACACTCGTTTCGGTTTCGATTGTTTCCGACAACAATTGTATTTGCTACCTGGCTTGTTCATATGATGTCATCCCGATCAAGCTTCGACCAACTGGGACAAGACTCGAGGCCTCATTGGAATGAAGAACCAAGACTGTTCCTGTTGAAGCTCTACCCTTCTCAACAGTTCTGCTGCTCGTCTCAGTCGTGGCTAAATCCCACATTTTGGTGAACAACCAAGACGGATGTCGTCTACACCTCTTGCTGCTTGTCTCGACCGTGGTTGACCTCACGTCTCGAGTGAAAATCAAGTCAACTGTTGCTGCCTACTGCTGCTCGTCTCACTCGTGGTTAGAAATTACCCACGTTTTGAGCGAACCAAGACAGAAGGCATTTTCATCTCTTGCTGCTTGTCTCGACCGTGGTTGACCCCACATCTCGAGTGAAAACCAAGACATCAGTTGCTGTCCACTACTGCTCGTCTCATTCGTGGCTAAAACCCACGTTTTGAGTGAAGATCCAAGACGGAAGCCGTCTGCACCTTTTCTGCTTGCCTCGAGCGTGGCTAACCGCACGTTTCGAGTGCCTTTCTTCTTCGCCCGTCGTCGCCTCAGGCGCCGAGCCTGGTCTTTGGCTGCTCGTCGTTTGACTGCCGTGGATGAACATCACCTCCGTTACTGGATGTCTGGCCATCTCTAGCCTTACTCGTCTTTCGTCCGCTTCCTGTGGACCGTTCACCGTGACGCTCCTGGATTGCCGTTTTCCAGCAAGTTTCCAGCCCGCATCCCTCCCCTGGCTTTCGTCCGCCTTCTGTTCACCTCCGGCTCTGACACCGCCATTAAGGTCCCGTCACCGTGGCTGCCGCTTCCGCACGACACGCTCTTCGGCCCGTCTCCGGTGTGCCCATAGCCGGGACGCCGGCGTCGAGTCGGGGTTGTTGCTGTAGCCTCCCGCCTCTCCCATCTCGACACTTGAAGCTCCACTTCTCACTGGGCCAGCCGTGGAAGCCGTTGTTAACTGGATCGTCCATCGACGGCCCCTGCCTCCGGCCTCCTCGCCGTCTTCGTCCGCCTTGCCTCCGCACGCCTCACTCCCGGCCCATCTCCGGTCTGCCCATAGCCGGGACATCGGCATCGAGTCGGAGTTGTTGCTCCGACACTTCGACGTAGACTTTTGAAGCTTCACGTCTCACCGGACTAGCCATAAGAGTAGTTGTGAACTAGATCGTCCATCGACGGCCCCTGCCTCTCGCTCCCTCGCCGTCTTTCGTCCGCCACGCTGATGCCGTAGCTTTCCACACGCTCCACTCGACCCGTCTCCAGTCTGTCCATAGCCGGGACGTCGCCGTCAAGTCGGGATTGTTGCTCCAGCCTCTCGTCTCCCGCCACAACATTGAAGCTCCTCGTTTCCACGCCTGCCATGGTTGCAATAATGGACTGAACCACCCATCGTCGGCTCCGCCTCCGGCTCGCCGTCTTTCGCCCGCCCCACTGATGCCGTAGGTACTGTACGTTCTACTCTTTGGCCTGCCTCCTGTATGCCCATAGCTGGGACGTCGCCGTCAAGTTGGGGTTGTTGCTCAGGCCTCTCTCCTCTCCCGTCGACGTATTTGGAGCTCCACAGTTTTTTCCATGCCAGCCAAGGCAGCAACCGTGAACTGGATCCCAATGGACGACCCGTGCCTACGGTTCCTCCGCCATCTATCGTCCGCCTCGTTGACGCCCATGCTTTCCCCCGGCTCGCTCTTTGGCCCTCCGCTACGTGTACGTCATCACGGAACCCTGATGCCAGCCAAGCCTCAAGTGTCTTTTGTCCACATATTCGCTGCTGTAGCCCATAGGGGGCCCTACATCTGACCTTCCCCGACTGCTTGTCTTCCGATCTCTTCTGGATCACCAGATTGTGTTGTCACCAATGAACTTGTCCTCGGATCCCTCCCTGCAACCCTCCTGGCCAACAGTTCATCCCGACGCCGCCCTGACGTTTCTCGACGACGGCGTCGCCGCCACTCTCCCAACCTCCACGTCTTTCGTCTGCCTCACGGTTGCAGTGCCGTATTGTCCCAGGATGAAAGCTTGTTAAGCTGGGAACTCTCTACCCGCTCCACGTCTCCCCCCGCTCCACGCCTCTCGTTCGCCTTACGATTATGATGCCGCGCTGCACTGGACGAAGGTCCGCTCACCAAGGAACTCCGAAGACAGTTGCCTCTGCCACCTAGGTGACCTGTCTACACCAGGTAACCTCCGGCTACGCTGCATTACGCCCACTTCGCATTCATGATCACACAGCCCTCCTCCTTCTTGCCAACTCCAACTCTGCGTTTGAGGTTACACGCTTTTTGGTAAGCCTCGTGGGATGGACAGGACGGCAATAAATTACGAGCTATTAAAGGCACTGTTGAGGAATGGCACTCGGCGTGTCGCCGCAGTCGCCGTGAGGAGTTGGTGTTGGCCCGTTGGCGCATTGGTCACACTCGACTTACTCACTGTTTCCTTTTGCGGGGGGGTTGACCCTCCTGAATGTTATTGGTGTCGGCGGCCACTTACGGTCCTGCACTTCCTTGTTGATTGTTGCCATCTTGATGGTTTTCGTCGTCGTTTCCATCTTCCGCATGACGTTGTGCGTCAATTGGGCGATAAGTCTGTCCTCCTGTCCGGTGTTTTTCAATTTTTGCAGGAGGTAGAGATGTATGACAAGATTTAGATTAGGGGTTTGAATAATATCTCTGTAATGTGTGGTGCAGTGGCAACCCGGACCACTGCACTGTGACTGAGGTTGGCGCTAATGACCAAGCTGTCGACGCGCCATTAAGCCTCATCTCCCCCCCCCCCCCTTCTTGCCGGATCACCGCTCCATCGGCATTCTGACCCATCAGCCGCCGCCCTGCCTTGATGTGGTCCTGCGCTACCCGCTGACCTCGTCGCCGGCTCCTGTCCGCCCACTACCGACTGATAACTGATCTGTCGCCGTCCGCCGCTGGCCTCCTCCCGGAAGATCCCTCTCCCTACGGCCGACCTCCTGCTCCCTTACATCCGGCCGAAAGCTCACGGTTGCTCCAGCCCACCACGCTAGCCTTCATGCTGGTCCTCGCCTCACCCTGTTTCGAGCAAGTTTTTCTTTCGCATGGCACATCTGAGCCCCTCTCTGCCACTCCCAGCCATCTCTCGTGCCATCTCTCGAGCTATAATACCAACTTGCATGCAACGCTGCAAGGCCTTCACACCCTGGCTAAATAATGGAAAGAAACGTCTAGACTGCTCCACCATGCCTCTCCCTTCACGCAAAGGATGTCATAACTCCCCTACTACTCCTCGCAAGCAAGTCCGTATCCCGGCCGTAAAGCTCCACGCTCCGACCGAAAGTCACCCCATCTCGGCCGAAAGATGGTTACTCCTTCCGCCCTCCTCTTACCATACGGCTCCGCCGGACCGCCGCAGCTCCTCTCCCGCCTTTCAACCGGCGCAAGTCTCCGCTTCCCAGCTTGACACCGTCCGAAAGTTAACTCCTACTTTCAGCCGAGAAACCAACAGCCCTTCTGGCCCGTTCCCCCTCGCTCCCGCTCCGGCCAACGCAACCAGCAGGAGTGAGCCGCAACTCTTGACCGCCGCAGCTCCTCTCCTGCCTTCCAGCTGGCGCAAGTCTTCGCCTCTTCATCCCAGCTTGACACCGTCCGAAAGTTAACTCCTACTTTCGACCGAGAAATCGACAGTCATTTCGGCCCGTTTCCCCTCGCTCTGCTCTGGCCAACGCAACCAGCATGTGCGAGCCGCAAATCCTGACCGCCGCAGCCGCCACTCGTCACCAGGGGGCAGGAGCCCCTTTTCATTGAAACCACGACACCTCCCGCCCCTCCTGCCTTCCAGTCGGCATAAGACTTCGCCTCTTCTTCCCAACTTGGCAGAAACTCAACACAGAAACTCTAGGTTTTTCTTCAACCTTTTCGAAGATCACCGCAACTCTGCTTCTCCGCTCGATTGAGCGGTAATGACTAACGACTAGTCATACAACACCAACCCGGGTCCTTCTTTAGCACAACTCCCTCTCCTCTCTGACCCGCTTTCTACCGCATGGAACCACACAAGAGTTAATTGACCATGGTAACTCATAACATTCACGGCAATCTCCGCTGAAACCCATCATCTTGAGGGAATCCATCGACCTCCACCTCACACAACCTGACGCAAGGGTAGCGAATGTAATCGGACTACACCGGCTGTGACCTATTGTTGCAACCTGTACAGTAGTCAATCCCCCTTAAGCAATCAGAACGAAGCAGAAGCAAGCCACCCACAATGGAAGCTAAAACATTCACGATGGAAGCAAGCCAACCGGTGAAGAGATCAAATGAACAAACTCCGAAGTTCATCAACTGTTCTGAACAAAGTGCGAAGTTTCCAACAACTTTTTGGGGGACAGCCTGCTTGCATCCCGGGGCGCTCGTCAGGGCGGTGCCCGCCACCAAACATGACGAGGTCAACTGATAATGCTAAAATTATCAGGTTAGTATGTTTTGGCAATAAAGAAAGAACATTTTGCCGGCCCCCAGTCAGGCCGGCTAAAAATGGTTTCTTTTTGCCTAAAACATACTAACCTAAATTCCCACCCTGCCTCCCCTCTCGAGTCACCGCCTGACATATTGAGAGTAAAATGAATGCCGATAGCGTGCACGCTGTCGCTTTTATAAGGGAGGACTGCCATGCGCATGCGCGGTAGGGGCATGCAAGCAGGCGTCCGAGCACCGGAAGAAACCTCCAGGGGAACAATGTAATGGAATGTAATGCTAAAATTATCAGGTTAGTATGTTTTAGGCAAAAAGAAACCATTTTTAGCCGGCCTGACTGGGGGCCGGCAAAATGTTCTTTGTTGTGGAATTTAAATTACAAATTTGCTTTACCTAGTGCATGATCAAATTGAATTAGATCTTGATTGGTTTAGCTGAAATTAAGTGATTGTTTCTTCAAGCCTTGCTGGCTTGCATTGCAGTTAACATATTGCTTGACTATTGACTATTTATAATTGCAGATTGCGTTGCCACTCAGTTACCGTGACAGAAATCCATCAGAAGTTTTAAGCGAAGATGTAAGTTACAGATTATTTCTTAGTTTTCTAGGGACTTACTGCCAATGGTATTTCAGCCTGGGAAACACTGATAACATGTTGAGCTACTGACTGGTGATTTTGGGGAGGGTGGCG
Source organism: Lithobius niger (assembly GCA_023313725.1). Lineage (NCBI taxonomy): Eukaryota > Metazoa > Arthropoda > Chilopoda > Lithobiomorpha > Lithobiidae > Lithobius > Lithobius niger. The sequence continues at coordinate 35,537 of JAHWFP010004224.1, forward strand.
GCAGCATAGCAATACCGTTACGGAACAGTCTATTCAAGCTTGGCAGCCATGACTAATGAAAGATATAAGTCTTCTTGAACGTACTGCAGTTTCGGGGGCTTTCGGGCTGTGAAAGACTTCATAGACTTGGTCTTGCTTCAGTTCCTGAAAGGTGGACTCGAGGAACAAACATCTTGACATTCCAAATCCTCCAAGGAAGAGTCAGGTTGAATCCAAGAGTGGTCTTGACCCCTTTAGAATCTTGAGACTCGTGGGCCTCCCCAGAAATTGATCACGTCAGGTGGGAAGTGCGACGCAACAACTTGGCACACCGTGTTACCAACCCACGGAAAGCACTTTTAGCCACCGTGGCCAGTGCTAGAGCAGTGAACTTGTTCAAGGTCTCATTGGACAAGTTTAACGCAGCTAAATCCCAAGTCTGAAGTACTGTTGCTTATGCCACTACGAGCCTCTGGGTCTGGGGTATTTTTGTGTATTGTTATTATTATTAATACAGTAGACTCAACATAACAAACCTCCATAATAAGGAATTTTTTCCCTATAAAAAACAGTTTTAACTGTTCGGTTGGCCACCTTCTGTTCGTATGGTGAAAACACAGTTATATAAAAACAGCTCTAAATAAAGAACCCTATTTCGTTGTTGTAAAGGTTGTTTCCCTTAGTAAAAACCAGGGATTATATGAAGCTTTGATTGGTGGGCCCACTTAGTATTACGCTTTACTGCGAGAAACCGTGCGAGATTTTGTGAGCTGCTTTGCCGTACCTCAAACGCATCTGACGTCTCTGTCCCATTTCGCGCCATTTTACTGAATCTTGTATCTAGTTGGCTTTTGATTTTGCTGATGAATTGACACAAAATTGGACTAACAAACGAATGAGTACTCATCATCAAACGTAAGCCGGACCGCTCCAATTGTGTAAATTGTTTTAAAGTGCATTAACCTACCAGTACATTCGACAATGGGACTGAAAATCGCAACGTTTGTTATCAGACGGAGAGCACCGTCAAAAGCGATCATCGTAAAAGTACGCCAATGTTATGGTTTCGACGCAACGACGTCAGCTACTCTCGTCTTGGTTTATCTAGTAAGAATTTTTCGTTTTGTTTTAATAATGTGTATTTTAACGTTCAGTAAAGATTGAACGATCTGATATTTCATAATTATTCATTAATTTTGTTAAATACTACTCGCTAGTTGAAACAGACCTTTTGTTGGTTCGAAAAACCAAGCATCATCTGCTTCGAGGATTGGTTTGGGAGCAAAAATGTCATCAACTGAATCTCGCTCGTGTGTGCTTTACAACGGGAAATAGCTGTGCTATAGCTCAGACGCGTTCGACTGAGTGAACCGACGTAGATAGAAGGTCCCTGGTAAAAACCATCCTAACAAGGTACCATTTTAGAAAACATTTTATAGACCACGAAATCACTGAATTCACCAGACGTTCTCGACATGTAATTCAAATTAATGTAGTTTGACTTTATCTCAGGTTTTTTTTCACTCTGTATAAGATATTCTGAAATGACTAACACTCAGTTCGCTGTATTGAAACCTTTTGCAAAGAACTCTCGGTATAAAGAAGTTTTTTTGTTGTCACACTAGGTGATTTGTGACAACCTAGTGTGATTTGTGACAACCTAGTAACCCCATGTGTTTTTTACTAATAAAATTGCTGTAACCAGTTGGCGCAGTTTTGTAATCCGTCCCTGTTGTAGTAAATGGTTGTTTCAACAAAAATCACAAGTTTTTATACCACAATAGCTCAATTTAGCCTAGTTTTCCTCAACTTAGGATCCCCTGGCTACATAGGCAGTAGTAAAACCTCAATTATCCTAACTAATTGGGACCGAAGGGTGTTCGATTAATCGAAAATTCGGATAATCCAATTTACATGCAAAATAAAAGACGAAAACCTTTTTCTTCACTCAGTTTTAGTGTTTGTGAACTATGGTTGAATGTATTAGACTACTGAAAAGAAAATTTTGCATGAAATGATTCCTGGCACATAATCAAAGCAAAGCCAATGCTTATTCCTTTTCAAAAACATGGCTAATTTCTGAATATTTTGTAAGAATGGGATTTCGGATAATCGAGGTTCTACTTTAAAACTTGCCATTTTCTGTTTTATCTTACTGTGCAGCATTGATTGTATTGGGAATAGGATCAGAATCGGTGCAGTAAAGTTTGTTTACCTTCAATTCTTCTGGTAGAAATGAATATAAATTCTCGCGTATTATTTGTTTGTTCTCGTGCTGTATGGATTGGGCTGCTAGTCCTGCTCTTGAAAGCTTAGGAGGCCAATCGGTGTAGCACAGTTCATGTAGGCTTACTGTTCGCAGAAAAATTAGTCTCTTGTTGCAGGACATGAAGTTCTCTCGGGTAGAATTGATTGTATTCATATTCTCTTACACTACGTTGCTGTGGCTCCTAGTCCTGTCTGTAGCGCAGAGGGTCAGTCGGTGTACTTCAGTTTACATAGTCTCGTGGACGAACTGAAGATCTATGGTTTGTTAGCCATTTACCACATGATTAAAATTCCTATAGTTTTCTGTTTAGTTTGGAACATTATAGCATTATAGCTGTCTAGCAATATAATTTTAATACCTGCATTACCAGAATTCATTAATCACCAGCATTACTCAGTGGTAGGAACCACCAGCATTACCCAGTGTCTTATTGAATTATTAATGTTGTTTCAAATATCCTTTTTTTCTACTTTTCAGTATAACTTCAGTCTTGAACGGCAGGTGATAGCATGGTCAGAGAAACACCGAAAGGCAAAAGAACAAAATGCGATAGCACAGGTGGATAAGGTTGCATACCAAATCGAACAGTTTACACGGATTAATCATGTTCCAAGTGAGGGTAGTTCGGACGAGTCGCCGAGTGGTAGTGCCGAGAAACCCCTTACAGGATCGATGGAATCTCCCCACGACGGAGGTGATGCCTCAACATCTGGGACTGCAGGTCAGCACCCAAACACAAACCTCCACGTGGCATTGTTCGCCAACTTAGAAAACCGGGACAACATCTTGAAGCCAGTGCCATTAAAAGCGCCGAGCAAAGTGTCGCATCAGCAAAACTATCCGTTTTCAGGTGGTCGCCCTCACAATAATATTAAGTTAGAAGACTTTGAAGCTGAATCAAGCCCATTTGATAGTGTAGAATTAAAGACATTAAACGACATGGAAGAACTGAAGTCCGTACTTCAGGGAATGGTTCTAGCTGTGCCTCAGCAAAGGTTTGAGGCACAGCCCCTCGCTCTCCCCTCGGGGAGCGACATGAGCATCTCTGAACCAATAAATTCTCCTAAACCTGAAGTGAGGTCTTTACTAAACGGAACAATTGAGTATTACCCTGGTGGATCACATATCAATGGTGCTGCATTGCCTAATAGTAGTTTATCTTCCAGTTATCCTGCTCCTACGTCATACAATGAACTTCCGTCGAATATGAGGAAGTCTCAACGGCCGTTTCCCGACTTTTCAGCATCTCAGCCTTTTCTTCCAGATCATAGCATACCCTGCCAGTCGTTTAACACAACGACTGCCAGTCAGACGGCCTACACCAACAGTGTATCATCGTACTCGTCGTATAGTTCCAGTAGCCATACTAACCCCGATTGGAATGCTCCAAACAAACCTACCATCACTTCGTACGGCCAGGCCGACAAGGTAGAGTACACTAATACTCAGGTCGCCAGCATGCAGGAATACACATACGCCTCCTTGTACCACCCTACAGACTTTATTGCTGTAGGAAGTCCAAATCCAGCTGTGACCCCCAGCAGTGATTCGAGCAGCGGTTCCAGCAACAGCAGCTTGAGAAACGCTCGCAGCACTCCTGATCTCTTGAAGGAGCTTGGTAGGCCGGTGAAGGAGGAAATCCTCGAGAGAAAGCGCCATCTGCATTCTCACCCACCTCGCCCCAACAGCGTTGGTTCTGTTGAAGTTAGTTTTTTCTTTATTGTTTTGCACGTGGCAACAACTCCACTCCCCCCCCCCCCTCCCAATTTATTAATGTTGCCTTCAGTATGGTGTAGTATTCTAGCATGAGGTGGCATTTAGTCTCGAGGTACACATGTTTACTTAATTTGGCAAAAAGGGAATGATAGGTCATGTTTTGTGTGTAATGTTTTAAAACCGCCTGAACTGGAGCGAAGTTGCAACTGATTATTGAGATGTCACCAATACTGCCAGAACTTTTTTGTTATGAGCTGAAATTTACCGATATTAAATTGGGCTATAATTGGTGGCTAGCATTGCTTTTTAATTTTTTTAACCAAGCTGAGATGGTTCTTGGGAAACGGCTAGTCCGATTTTGACATTCGATAATACCATTTTAATTTTTCTAAAAAAGCCTGTCTTATTGACTGGCCCTAATCTTTATTTAAAAAAAAGTCCGTAAAACGACCAGTCAGCTTATCTTGCGTATGAAATAATGTTGGTAAAGCAAAGTTTAGTAATATTACAGTGCCTTAAAATGATATTCATTTACCGGTGTTTGTGGCGTCCCAGTATTTTGTAATTCTGATTAGCTCGGTGAGCTGGCTCAGCATTTAAGTCTTTCGAAATTTATCATCTTGGCCCGGTCTCGGTAAAAATAATTTCTCACCTGTTTAACTATTCTGAATACTGAAAGCGCGTGCTAACAGTTCATTTCTAAAAGTATAAAAATATTTTTAAATAATTTGGTAAAACCACTAAATTAGTGAATTTTGGTCACCTTATATTACCCCCTAAAAAGCTCGCAAAATCAGCGTTGAAACGGTTAGTACCTATTGTCAGCCAAATTAATTTTTTTTAACCCCATTGGTACATTCAAACCGGTGTCCACTTGGTCTTGGAGGCCACGACTCTTGACCATTCAGATGCTGCTCATTTTGTTCTTTGTTCCCAAGTATTCCTCACAAGACTCGCGTTGCACCAGGCAGGGTTCGTACACGGTCTTGAAATGTGGAAAAGTGGTTTAATTTTGGGAAAAAAAATTTCAGTCTTTGAAAAGCCTTGAATTCTCGGAAAAAATAGAGAAAGGCTAGCAATATCCTTAAAAATATTGTTGGCTTGAAATTTCTTTACGTTTGCTTCAGTTGTGTGGTAAAAATGTATGTACTTGACTTGTTATGGATTACCACCACATTTCAAATCTGTGTTGCTTCAGGTGGCGAAGGAAGAAAATTTTTGTGTTTGCTAAGTATAGGCCTACGTTTAAAAAAAATTCCAGTAATTAAATGTGTGACAATAAATCAGTCATAACAATACCTCTTACAACAATAAACCTGTTATAACAATGCTGTTTTTGAGGCTCTTAAATGAACAAATCCAACATACTCTTGTCTTCGTCATAGTCTGTGTTTGGGTTTATTTCAGTTAAAAAAAATTCTGTTACACAGCACACATTTTTAAAAAAGCATTAACATTTGGAGACACAGCACACATTTTTAGAAAAGCATTAACATTTGGACTATTATGAAAATCGTCTAGATAAACTTCGAAATACGGTACCATTATCGGTGCCTATTTGGCCTTGAAAACTCGTGGAATTGACCTTGGACAAATATTGGCCAAAAAAGTGTACGAACCCTGGCCTGGGAAGTGTTTGGCTGTGCTCCTAAGGTTAGCCTAATAGGCTGGACAATTATTCTGACGCAGAATTTTGTTACAGGTAGCAGCTGACACTCTGCTGCTGGGTTTGATGTTTATTCAATAGTTTATGTTAATTCCATGTACTGTGAGGCATTATGACTTGAAAACAAAAAGAGAAACTGGTGAATGAAAAAACACTATGTCCAGTATTAGTGCAGTTATTAGATTTGCATGTACCTTTCTATGGAATCGATTGTTGCATAATGTTTGCTGTTGCATGTGTAGATTTTTTGGAAAGCCACTGCTTTCCGTTAATGGTCTAACGCTAAAAAAAAACATAGCTCGTACACTAATTCTTTGTTTCTAACCATGTGACAGCAAACACACAATTAGTTAGGTCGCACAGTATACTCGTATGCTGAGCAAGTATACTTCTGTTAGCAGAAAATCTGGGAGCATGCACAGACTTAGTAGTTAACCAATTCCAGTCGCAAACAGATTTTGGGAAGAGTAAAGTGGCCAGCACATTCCTTTTAAGCTGTCTGATACTTCCTTATTTTTTTTTTTTTTGCATGAAAGTGTCTTTCTATAAAGTTGGGAGTGGCATAGTAGTCAACAGGGTTCAAAATACACGGTAGTATCTTTATCTTTATAGTAAATTTCTTAAAGCAGTCCGGGCATGTCAGTATTGCACACTTTTAATTACATTAACTAGGAAATTACTGTACTTACCCGGCGTAAAAGAAAATTGTATGACATCTATAATATCCAACAAGTTTTGTAACACTGTATAACAACAAAGGAAATTCATACCAGCAGTCTACTTGGCGTAAAAATTTGCATCTAAGTCGTGAAAAAAGTGTGACTTCAAAAAATTTCTACTGTTGCTTTTTTTATGGGCTACCCTGTATTAGGCAGACGTAGGCTAACATTTTGAAATCGGGTAAACATCCAAGATCCTGAAATACACAGTTAGTTGGAATTTCGCTGCTTGATTTCTGAGGTGAATCAGGCCTTTCGGACAACATTTTTGTGGTTAAAAGTGTGCCGTAGATTTGAGTACTTTCAGTAATCTCCATACTTCGTTATTTCTCTTAAATTTCGGCCAAAAAGATGTGGAATTGTTTGGTTAATACTGAATGTAACTGAATACACCACGGCCCAATTCAGGTTCAAAGGCAAACGACTACGCTCTAGTTCTAGTCATAAATCCATTTCCTACAATTGTGTCTTGATTATTTTTCTAAAATAGTTGCTAGAGAAAAATAACAAAACTAGGCTACCAAAACGCGTTTTCATCTTTGTGGTGAGATTACAAGCACAGAGTGACATTGCTACGTAGAGTGATTATGAAGTAAGCACATTGAGCTGAATGACCCATGTGATAAATAGGGTTTTGCATGCAGTGCGACTCCCTCTCCCAACTTTGTGGCCTTCAACTTCATGGTTACAACTAGAGCGGTTTCGATTGGCCTTCAAACCTCTTAATTTTGTTCTTGACAAAAGAAAATGTTCTTGGCAAATGCTTTCACAGTAGTTCGTCTCGCGATGGTCCAAGAATTTTGCCTCTAGCATCACAATACTAACCAGATTTGGGAAGTTCTTTCCATGGATGGAGAAAAACTACAAGTTTTGCCCGGAATAAACAAAAAATGAAAATGTCAAGTCGATTACCTTGATAGTTAGCTAATTTTACCTCAACTTACGCACAATTTCAAAGAAGACATTTTCTACAAATATCTTCTGCAAATTTTCGACATTCTGAAGATGGTAGGCTAAGGCTTGGACAACTGTCTTCATCAGGCAACCACAGAAACTTCACTTTCTCGCGTCCTATCGTCTGCTATTTGAATCTAACGGAAGTGAGTAGCCTCCACTATTTGCAGGGCTGGATCACCATTTCTCACGCAGCACATTGTTAAAGTCACTTCGAAGCAACAATTGAATCCCATGGTTGGAAGGTCTCTGGATATTCATCAGCACACCCTTCTCTCGGATGTGGTGTTGAAAAAACAACACTATATTGACTGGGAAGGCACGAAAACCCTGCTCATATCTAACTCTTAACAGAGATTTTCATCCGAGGAGCTTTGGAGTCCCTGGCTATTCTACACCACCCCCAAAAGAACGTGCTGATGATATCCTGGGACCCTCCAACCCTGGGATCCAGCTCCAGCCCTGCAAATAATGGTGGCTATGCACTTCCGTCTGATTCAAATAGCAGACGATAGGACGTGGCAAAGTTAATTGAGGTTTCTGTGGTTACCTGATGAAAACAGTCGTTTAAACCTCACCATCTCCAGATTGCTGACTGTTGAAAATTTGCGAAAGATACTTGTGAAAAATATCTTTCTATTGCTGTGAAAATGAAGGGCCTGCACTTCCCTCCAATGATAACATAAGCGCTTAATGTGTGTTCCAGTCATCTTTTATTCTCCAGTGCTTGCCTTCTTCGGACGTGGGCTCCTGTGCTCCTCTGTTGTTCTCCGTGCGAACTACAAGACAATACGAAGACAAAATGCTTTCGTGATGGCGAAAGAACTTGGAAAACACCAGAAGAAAAAAAATTCTCAGGCTAGGAAGAGTCCCTCTCCGACACCGGCGAGCCCTGGCTCTCAAAGGCTTTGTTCCTTCTGTTATTTGTGTGTGTCCAGCCATTGTGTCGAAGAAACCTAGATTGGATCCTCATGTTGCTTGCCAACGGCATTATGCTTGCAACTATTATTCTACCCCATGCAACGTCTGTATGAGGATTGATCCCAAGACTTCGCTTATCATCCTGGAAGCAACGTGCAGTCAAGATTCGCACCGACCAAATAAAGAAAAAGAAAACGCTAGTGTTTCGCTTACTCCTGGCAATTCTCTGAATTTTCCATCATCCAGTAGGGCCGTTTTACCCACGCCACCATTGTCTGGCTCCTCTTCTGCTGAACGTCTTTCCCGCCATGACCTGCTAAATGATTGTCCAGTTTACCCCATGGATGACAAGACGGGAAACTCCGACCTCGAAATGCTGCCTACCGTGAATCATCGTAACTCATCCGGCGTCAGCGCATCTTTGTCAGTGGCTCTTCCGCTTTCAGGCCTTGATTGTCTGCCACTAACACACCGACTACTACTTCCACCTCTCCTGCCCCATTTGCAGTCGCCGATCCCATGCCGATGACGTCACAAGGTTAAACTCTTTACAACCTGCGTGACCAACTCTTTTCCGATGTCTATCACCACACCAGGCATTTGCTATTGACAAAAAGTTGGAACCCTTCCACTATTATTTTTTCGATATTTCCCGGAATGCCGATGTAGCAAAATCTAAATGTCAGTGTCTTCAAGAGAAGAATGCCATTTTTAAATAAAAAAAATTCCAGGTTAAAGATGAAGCTAAAATCTAAACTTCCTGACAAAGAATGCCAAACTGATGTAGGAAGCATCCGATCGAAGTCACACTTCTTCCACTGTTGGGATTTCACAACCATTGATTTGTCTGCAGCTCCCGTACCTACACACACTAAGTCTCCTGCACTATCTAGAATCCAACAGAAAACCCGCAGCACAGCCCCAAAGGATCGTATCACGCGAGCCCTTGGATCACTTAGTCAGCTCGACTACTACCATCCAACAACTTGCAAGTGATTTACGTGCAAGCGAGACAGTGGACGAATCTCTATCCAGAGATGAAATTCAGGGTCTTTTTGATCATGCAAGTGACAACAGCAAACAAGCTTCTCCACCACGGGCACCTTCATTGTACCATTCTTCCCGTTCTGACTTGTCCGATTTTGAAAGCGAGTGGGTTGCTACAGCCACTACACATTACACATATGCGCACAAATGGGTCACAATAACATTAACGATGATTCTCCCAAGCTCTTAAAACGGAAGAAATCACCTCCAAGAAGTCCATGTAAAAGGTTTAAAGACTCCTGTAACAGGCGGAGATCCCCAAGTGATGACAGCCGCTCCCAACGTTCGAGCTGCTATTCCAACATTCATAATCTTTCTAGACCTTCCACCTTGAGAGGGCAAGGACACAGCTCCGATAAGTCGAATGGCAATGACAAGACCAAGGGAAAGTCTGATGACTGCAAGAATTTTAGTAAACAAGCAGACAACACGAACAGCGAATGCACTGACGGCGAAAGACGAAGGAACAAAAGAAAATTTGACGATGGAAGTCACAACAAATCCAAACATGGTAAAAAAAGACGACAAAACGAAAAGCGAAAGTGCAAATGAAAGAACGAAAGACGAAATTGCAGATGAAGGAACGAAAGAGCATACGAAAGACGAAAGTGCAGACGACGGAACGAAAGACGAAAGGGCTTACGAAAGGAGAAAGGAAAGTGCGGAAATCGAACGTGCGAGTGAAAAAACGAAAGAAAGGAAGAGCAAAGAGCGAACAACGTAAAACCAAACAAAAGACTAAAAGACGAAGGTCAACTGAACGAAATGGTAAAAGAAAGAGAGGGAAGAAGAAGTTGAACATGAAAGAAGTAGTGATCAGAAGGACAGACGTGGTCAAGATAAGGAAAGACAAGTTGACGATGAAGCTGGATTGTTCGAAGTTTCCAGAAACCATTCGGAATCTGTTATGTCTCAAAACACGCCCATTTTAAAGGAACTTCCAGCGCTGATCCATCCGGCATTCCTCTTCCGGAGGTGTTGAAAATTGTGGAAGACACTGTTCCCAATTGCTTCCTGTATAAACCTTCAACGGAAGGCCCTCCTTCGAAAAACAGAGGTCTTATCACTGGTTTTGGTGCTGGGCTCGTAGACCAAATTCCCTAGAAGCATTCCGTTCTAGGCCAGTCAATAACACTTCTCACAGCCTTACTGCGCAATGGTGGCCTGTTAAGAGGGAAAGGAGAGCCGAGGTGAAGCTTGATTTTGGAACAAGCCTTCATAATCCAAAAAAGTGGAAATTCAGTCTTCGTTTCTTAAGGATAACGACTAAATTTTAAGACTGGGTTTAAGAGCCGATTCTCAAGCTGATGTCCTCAAAACTGCTGGAAACGCTCTTTGTGAGAAACTTTTTCTAGTGAAATCAATCCCCGTGAAGCCAAGCGACTGGTGGTCCTAATAAACGAAGTATTCAAGAAGGCATGTTTTGCCACTTTTCACTCGATGAATTGGAAAACAAGAACCCTTTTGAACTCTACTCTTCTGCTAAGAGACTTGGCCTTGTAATCTACAACAAATCTGAATGACTCGACGAAGCACGAACTTCGTAACCAACCACTACACTTAGCTGAAACCTTATTCAGAGACCTCATTCCAAAGCTGGCTCCTCATTTAGATGTTGCCCGGAAACTTAACGACTAGTGACCAAAGCAACAACCTCAAATGTTTGACAAACAAACTTATAAACCCTTCTTCACGCAGTTACCTTGGAGATCTTCAAGTTTTCCATCCAGTCAGGAACAACTCTTCTCTCTTCACATTCCAAGGAACCGAAACGTCATTGCAGACTCCCTCTCAAGACGTTACAAACCAACCACGGGAGAATGGACACTCAAAAATCATCCATCTGGAAATATCTGTTCGCCACTTGGGGGACTCCAATGATCGACCTATTCACCACAAGGTACTATCCAGACTTCTCTACTTCATCAGCCGAGTCCAGGACGATTAATCTTGGGCAGTAGACGCCATGTCAAAACCATGGAAGAACCTGTTCGGTACTTGTTCCCACCATTCAAACTTCTGCCACAAGTTCTGCAGAAAATAGAAACAACTCCCAGCCTTTTCATCCTGGTAGCACCAAATTGGCTTCCAAATCGCCACCTTGGTTTTCTCAACTCGTATAACTCCTCTCCTCGCAAACCACCCAAGGAATCTGTCGGAAGCTCAAGGCCTTCTATCCCAAAGGAAAGGAAGTTTGCTGCGCCCAAACTTCAGCACCTTTAAACTACATGGGTGGCTAGTATTATCAGACTTCTCAGGAATTCTTGAAGAACAGGCCATCAGAATTGCAAGGAAAGCAATCAGAGATTCCACAAACAGAATATAAGACAGCCACTGGAAGAAGTGGTTTTATTGGTGTCGCCAACAGAAAGTCAGTCCAATTGCCCTTTGCCCGAACTAGTAAGCTTTTTAACTGGTCTCTTCAAATTGGGCCTAAAAGGATCCACCATTTTAGTATTAAACTAAAGCGAAGAATTATTAGAAGGTTATCGCAACTCCAATCTCATCAAATCTTTTGAAATTGAAAGACCTGCAAAAATTTTTCCTGGATTGGGACCTTGCCTTGGTTCTAAACTCATTAATGGAGGAGCTTTACAAACCCACGACAAACTGCAACCTTCATCTGCTAACAAGGATAACAGTTTTTATAATAACAATGGCCTCAAGCATACGATGCAGTGAAGTTGAAGCCCTTTCAATGGAATCTGCCTGTTCCGTTTCTGTTGCGTAAACAAAAATATACGTTACCTGCGCCCACTCGACCTCCCCCCTTGAGTCACCACCATGACATATTGAGAGAAATAAAAGATGACTGTAACGCGCGTTAAACGCTCATGTACCATTGGAGGGAAATGTAGGCCCACACTTCCGGGTTGGCGGGGATTTGTTATTATTAATTAAAAGCTCCAGGGGAAAAAGCATTTGAGAATAAAACGCTAAAATTGACAGGTAATATATATTTTACGCAATAAAGACAGAATTTAGGTGCCGCCGCGGTAATTCTTTTATTTACTTTTTTTGAAACTGCGTAAATTGAGGTAAAATAAACAAATTGTCTTTTAATAAACTAGGCCTTAGCAGTTGATGTGGTGGGTTGTGCAGCCACTTCTGCAAGGATTGAAAGAATTTTTGTATCAGTTTCTTACATTCATTCGAAAGTTAGAAACCAGTTAGATTTCTATACAGTATCTAAACTGTTGTTTGGTAACAGAATGCTGTGCAGCAGTGTAATCGATGATGAATATTAATGCTACAAGATGTCATTTTTATGTGAGCCGTCATTCGAGTTCTGTGAATGAATAGAACATTTAAAATTTTAAACAAAAATTCTAATGCAGCCACAGCTGTTGTTCATTTTTTCAGTCCCCTTCTCCTAGTGTTTTACAGTTTCTTCCATATCTTCCAGTTTCTTTCCATTTGCTTACACTGAGAATTTCCTTATCTGTCCATATTAATCGTTGGCCTACCAGGTTAACAGATGATTTTCATACATGGGAAATAAAATCGATCACTTTTATCGTGACGCATTAACGTCTGTTAGTAAAATAGCCTTTTTTCTGTGTTTTAGGAGGCTGCTGCAAACGCTGCATCGTTTGGTAAGCATGTTACTCCTCCACCGATTAATGCTTTCGAGACGTTCAATGAGCTTGATGAAGAGGGAAAGAGATTAGTTCACCAAATGATGGACATGGGTTTCCCTCGCCCTCGATCTGCCCTTGCTGTCAAAAAACTTGGTTTGGATGATAAAAAAGTGAGTCAACGTATATTCTTCAAACTATATGGAGTAAACTTAATGAAGAAAAAAAATAGAATGTATGTGGGTTCTAAATGTGGCAGATGTATGGTGCTTTGTCGAATGGAAATTGTAGCATTTAGAGGGAGTGAGTAATGTGTACGTTTCTTCCACTATGTAAATTCTTCCGGTTGATTATAAACACCTCGTTATGTACGTGACGGGTTGCAGGAAGTCTGTTTTCTGCTTGGAAGTATTTATTACCTTTTATGTAGTCCTTCCTTTAGTCGTGCAGAAGGCAACTTCAATGCTTTTTGCCCGGTGTGACTTCGTCTATTATTGCCCAATGTGACTTCATTCCTTGTTGCCCGACTACATTGCTGTGATTGTTGCCACTGCCTGCAATAATGCAATTCTACTTCCACGTCCTTAGCATATTATAATGTTGAGGAGGGATCACCTATAAATTCCCGGAAAAAAATTGCTTCTTGCAAAATCATGAACGCCACCTACGAGTTATTCAGTTTTCACAGTAGGCTAGATTTACTACTTTAAGATAGGCTTCATTAAAACCTATACTTGATACAATATATTCTCCACCGATAAATTTGTTTTGTTTATATCTTAGTCAACTCCACGTATTATAGTACGGTATTTGAAAATTTATTCAACCTTTTGCCTTGATCCTATTTTAACAAATAGTTACAGTTTGAAACCTTGCCTGATGTTGGTCAGCAGACACCATCCTGCGTGTTTGTTACAGACATTAGTAACGGTGATAACGTACGATTATACAGTATGATTAGATATTAAAATCTTTGGAGTCATTTTGAACCACTCTTATTTTGATAATTTTTTTTACTACTTGCCTTATGGGACAGTGGTTTTTTGTAAGCCATTATGGAATCAAAAATTGGTTTTAACCCTATATACGCTGATTTTTTACCATGTGCTCTACCCTGCTGCGCGCATTTATTTTGTGACAGCAATATCAGTGATGTTGGCTTCCCAACAATACTCGTACGGGAAAGATGAACGCTGTACGCTGTTGTAAATAAATCCTAACATTTAAACAAAGTGCGACACATCAACAGCCTAAATAATAAATATAAAAGTATTTTCTCTTTACCTTGTCATTGTTGTAGCTTGCAAACAAATCGATCAGTCACTAGTTTAGCGGTAGCCGGCATGAATGTACTTCTACTTCCACGTGCGATTGTTGTAAGACGGGAGGGCGATCACTTCTCCGCCGCCGCCGGCCCGCCTGCCGCTTGCCCGCCGCTGTTTTGGACAGCCTCCTACTGCATGGTCTAACACTACAGTTCCGTATTACAATTCACTTTTGTTGCTCAGCCAGTCCAACAATGGTTTTATGTTACAGCTGTTATCACTTAATCCTTTTATACTGTTTGAATCGTCAGCCCATACGTAATAATCCACATCGCTTGGGCGCAATTCTCTTAGACGATAACGCCAACAACGGGCGGCCATCTTGAATGGCTCGCAAATTGCTGCCCCTTGAGAATGAGAGTACGGCGCGAAAATTGAAATAATACGACGGGATTGGTTCGTCTTCTTGATGTTATCTAATGCCGATTTGTTAAGTGATAGTCTACTGGCCAATTCCTTTGTTTATTTCACATTAAGAAGCAGTACTAGCGAATCACGAGCTGCCTTGTTCAGACGTCATCAGCAGCCCGATATCGGGCTCAACGCGTGTTCTGCAACAATACTGCACGCCCGATTTCGGGCGCAACGCGTATATAGGGTTAAATTCTGCAGTATCAAATTTTAATTTTTCGAGGATACTTTTTAACGCTTGTGCTGAAGCCCCCCCCCCCCCAAAAAAAAAAATTAGCTTTATTAGTGGCTATTACGTCAAACTTTTCTGGAATTTTTTTTTTTACAAGTCCTAGACTCAATGTATGCGTAACTTACCGTTTTGGAATGGGATTTTAAAAATCATGCATCAATTAGCTATTTTGCGTGCTGAAACCGTACCCGTTTCGCTCTTGTCAAATTGTGTAAAAGGGAAAGTTGTTGTCGTTGCCTTTCCTGTTACATGGCGTCATAATTATATTTCAATAACAGTTACATTTCACTCTTCTGGAACTTAGAAGTTTAAAATTGTGCAGTCCAACGATTTCAAAATACGACGACTTGTTCCTTCTCTCCTTTCTCCCAAATAAAAATTCACAAGTAAAAATTTCTTAAAATCGTGGGATAAAGTTGGAAGTACAGTAACAAAAATCCAAGCACAAAGTTAGTTTTATGATGGTTTCATAGAAATCTAAGCACAGAGTGCACAATGCAGTCAAGTGGTAGGGGCTTGGTCGTGCAACTGACTCGTGTACACTATGTAATTTTTTTTAAAGTTCCGTTACATGTGTTTGGGAAAAAGGGATACCGTGGCTTTGTGGTGTATTGGATAGTGATGGGACTGTAGAAGACTGACTTGTAGTCTAAGCCAATTTTGTTTTTTGGACGATGTACTGAATATACGCATTGTTCCTAAAGTATCAGGTTGTCCTGATAACATTGAAAAGTCCCTACCCCTCCCCCTCCACCCAAAAAATCTTCTTTTGGGAAACCTGCGCACAATAGTTCTTACAACTGATTGCCGTTAATACATAGACAATTTATAGAAGTTCGGTGATTGTTTATAGTGTTTGTGTTGGCATCCCGACCCCATTTGATAATTTTCACTACGTTTTTAATGTAGACTATACAGGGCTGTAAAATGTATCACTTCTCTGTTATAATACGTCATTTTGTAGAGCATATTGTGCTCCTTTTGGAGAAAGTGATACCGTGTCTTTGTGGTGTATTGGATAGTCATGGGATTGTGTTGTTCAATGGTGTCTTAAGGTTTTCCTGCTAGTCTCCTTTTTGTTTCTACGTTTTGGAGTGATCCCCAACTGGAAGCGCATGTGCGTAAATAAAACGCGATGTCAGTTCATCGATCCTGTTCAACCAAAATGGTTGCTGCCTCTTTCTTTCTTAACAAAAACGTCCAAATTCTTTCTTTTTCTTTAAATGCCTACACACAGTTTTGGGTTTAGTGCTTCCATACTAAAAACCACATAGATATGCTGAATATACGTGTCGTTAAACTCCAAGGTCGTCCTGATAACATTGAAAAGTAACCCCCCCCCCCCTTCACAAAAAAAAATCCACCTTTGAAAAACCTGAGGAACATAGTTTGTACAGCTAAAATGCCTAGGGACATATCCTACGGACTGTTTGTAAGTTAACCAAGTTCTTGCAAAGTACTGAAATGCATCAAAGTCTTACCAAGCTAGTCATTCTGACTAATTTGCACTTTCCTGAAACTTTAGTATTAAAGCCAGACTTAGGCTGCCATATTGTTTAAAACACAAAAACGTTCACAATTTTGTTCTGATTTGGTTGAAATTTACTAACACGGGAGCTTCAGTAGAAGAAAAAAACGAGTTAGAAGATAAAAATTCGTACCTCAAATATTTTAGGGTTGGAAAGCCGAAATTCGAGGTAGAGCAATGGGCAGAAATCGTTACGTGGAGCAGCATAGCCCTGCCCTGAGAAGCATTCTTCAGAAATTATATTAGTTTTTGCCCTGTGAATATAAAAAATAAACTAATGTATTATAGAACGGGGGCCGGAGGACGAGAACTGGGCAGAAATCATATATGTTTCTTGCGCAAAAACTAATGTGTTTGGCATCTGTCGCTCGGCCAAGTAACTTCAAAACTCAATTATATGGTACAATTATACCTCAATTTATACATAAAATTATGATAATTTCTATGGTAAAAGTTTCATATGTAAAAGTCAACATGTTTACATTTTACAGATAGTGGAGCATTTATGCGCTGTTCAAATGTTGGCAGAGAAAGGGTTTGATCCAGATCGAGCTGCTGTTGCCCTTCACCTTCATGACCAAGATGAATCAGCGGTACGTCTGTAGTTTAAGAACTGAAGTCACTTTCAGAAATGCACACTTTCACGCCTAAGACACATACACACTGTCTAGCGAATTTTTGACAATTTACTGAAATCTTCTTCAGGCTTAAAGTTTGTTTTGGACCTTATCACATCACTGCTTTCTTCATCACAATCTCTTCTTGCATTCAAACGTGGCGCACATCGTTGCTAAGCCAAATGACGCCACTGATGAACATTCTGGGTCCCTCCAACTCGAATGTCACACATCTGATGAGTAGAGAACTTTCCAATCAGTTAAGTAGGCTGGTGGGGGCTTGGAGTGGCGAATTAGACCGAGTTGCACTACAAGTACTGGAGGCAATGATGTGCGCCAAGTTTGAATGCAAGAAAAGATTGTGTTGAAGAGAGCCGTGATGTGATTAGGTCCAAAGTAAACTTTAAATCCTGAAGAAGTTAGCAGTTAGCTGTCGGAAATTTACTAGACAGTCTAGTGGGTCTTAGATGTGAAACTGCGTTTTTGAGAGTGATTTAGTAAATTAAAATGGAGTTTCACAGTAAGAACATTACCATATTTTTCGTAGGCCTAGTCTAAGAGTTTTTTTGTTCAATGCAATACTCTTTGCTCTAGGGGACTATCAGTGTGAAGACTTGCTTATCATAACTTTTGGCCGTTTTTGACATGCGCGAACTCAAAAAGAACAATTTAGATAGCTGTGAAGAATATTTTACACAATCTTGTTCAATTTTGCCGCAATAAAGGGTGCTGAAGGGTGGGGGGTTGTTGTACTTGACGATTTCACCTCTTTGACCAGTAAATAGTAGAAAAAAAAACAACCATTTTAAATCTTTTCAGCATGTTTTAAGGTTTACTATCTTGATAGACCCAATGAAAATGGAACACTTACCGAATTAATTTGCGGCTAGTTGAACCATGCGGTGCCAGTAGTCAGAGAAGTGAAGAAGAACGGCCAATAATTTAGTGCCCTCTGTTGACTGCAATTGTTGTAAATATGCCACTATTTTATTTAAATGCCTTAAACTCTTCTATGCTACCTGTCTCAGTAGTTCTTTTTATGTCAAAAGGAGTGTAAAATGGAGCAAAGAATTAAGTTATGCAAGTATTCTTCACTGCAAGTATTCTTCCCCTATACTAG
The DNA here is from genome assembly GCA_023313725.1 of Lithobius niger. Classification (NCBI taxonomy): domain Eukaryota; kingdom Metazoa; phylum Arthropoda; class Chilopoda; order Lithobiomorpha; family Lithobiidae; genus Lithobius; species Lithobius niger. Next base: position 53,619 of record JAHWFP010004224.1, read on the forward strand.
TGAAGTTCCCCTGCTCGGTACACTATTACATTTTTTAGTTTGATCTTGTCTGGAAAGTATTTGACTCTTTAATCTGTCACGGGTCATGAGTGCAATTATGTACCATGATAGGGTTTCTTCAGCGCAGCTCTGATAGATTACTCATAACTGGAGTCGACCAGCAATTTCCTTCCAGGAGTGAACAAGTCATCAGTGTGCGTATGTTTTATTAGGTTGAAATGCATTCATTGCAGCACAGAGTTTAACTTACTAATTTTAACAACAAACACAACAGCAGAAAAATTCTGTTTGTTTCAAGCTGTATTACAGTTTAGTTTGTGCCAATAGCGCATCTTTACAGGTAAATTGCAAGGCATTGTTTAGTGGATCAATTTATTTCTGAAATGACTACACAACGTAAATATTCTCGTTTGTATCTGCCTTAGTGACTTTATCCTGACTTGAATTTTAATTCTGCTCTTGGCCCATCCATCCTTCCATACAGTTTCTACATTATTGTAGCAGTATTTTTCTCCAATAGTTATATTTAAAAGGAAGAGTGTTTATAGAAATATAAACTTAGCTGAAACTACAATGACAAAACCAGTAATGAGTGTTTACGGTAAATGCATTAATAATAAGGCGGCAACGGCACCAATTCTATACCGATAACCAATCCAGTTTTAAAACGTTTGCCACTACGCGTACGATATCCAACATTAAATGCTCATTTTTTTTTTATCAACTGGCAGAATACGTTGTAGTTTCTTAAGTCCAATGATTATTAAAATAAAAATTATAAAATGATAATGAACAATTAAAAGATAGCTAAGGAGAAATTTGGTGATTTCCTGAGCAAAACACTGCTAACTCGGTGTCATTATCTCGAATGGTTACTGCATTAGCGATATTTTAGCTAAATGTGCCGATACCGACGCCTACATGTAGGCAACTGATCCAATCCGATACAGTATCGGTATTCACCATAATTATTAATTAATACTGTTACACTGCACTTCAAGTGGCCTGAAATTATAGAAATGATTTATTTTTCGCTAGAATATGTTAAATTACTGCACTGTGCATTTTAATTTTTGCGAAATGTAACCAAGTTGTTGTTCTTTTGTTGCAGGCTCAGACATATTTACAATTAATGAAACAGTTCCTTGATCTTGGTTTTGATGAAGTATCTATTGCAAAAGCCTTGGCCCTTCACAAGAATGATCGTGATAAGGCACTGGACTATCTGGTGTCATGATTAACTACTCACTTAGAGATTCGGACTGATTGACATCTATAATAACCACGAAGATTTTAGGCCTGTCTCTGGTGTTTTTTGTTTTTTTTCTGTTTTGTTTGTTATTTGTCTTGAGTCATGCCAAAGGAAGTGGAAAAGGAAGCGCGCTATGGCAAAAAAGCATTCATAGCCTTGTTGTACATGTACTACTTTGCTTAACAACCCTTTTTCGCCACGCTTCATTTCTCAACCTAAAATGTATTATACAAATGTTTACATTGCAGCATACAATCATCTGGTTGGATGTTATAACCAGCCGTTGTGTGAGTCCACAACTATATTGTACATATTTCAACTGTTGTTCTTTAATGTTGCAAATTAAATGGACTAGGTCACCAAATAATTTGTAGTTGTTATTAGTAATTTGTTTGACATTCTTTATTATAATTATACAGTTCTAGCACATACGTACCCCAGTAGGGGGAGTTGTGGTTTGCGGAGCCTAATAGCAATCGGTACGTTTTGCATAGTGGCAGTGGCATACATACGGTGCTATTCGCTGAATTTTGTGGACACTTATTGCCTAGCATTGTTTCAAAGTTAGCAGTGGGAATGCTCATTGCTCATCCTTCCAACTTATCCCCCATTGTTTCCATGGGTGCGTTGTTAGTGGGTCTTGATACTATTTAAGTATTTCTTCTTCAAATGAACACATTTATGAAATAAACGTGTCATTTTGGGCTTAGGAGTTTTGAGACCAGAAGGTGTCCTGACTTACCAACAAATAGTACTTGGGTTCTAATTATAAACTTTTGCCAGAAGCGTGTTTTGTTTGGTTGGCAACAATGATCCTCGTGGACTGTGCCATATTTCGTTCCGCGTTGAAATAGATTTTACACAGGATTGAGCATTGTTTGTATGATATGATGACATACACACGATTAGCATAGTGTTGTCTGCTGCGAGCTGCGCTTGGTGCTGCTGCTGTGTTGCCGATGCTGAATGAGAGTATGGGAAAGTCCACCCAAGCACTTAATTGGAATGGAAATTGGTTACTTGAATAAGACTTTGCATAATTATGGCGAATACAACTACAATATCCAAACTTAACCATGGATACAGTTACCAGTTTATCCAAAATTATATATCCTTAAACTATGCAAGGTGTAAATATAGAAGAGAACAGGAATTGTGTCCCAAAAATGGGAAATATGGACCCAGCAGGCAGTACGAGCAGGCATCCACGGGGCAAATTTACCCCTTCAGATGGGTGTGCCCGAATGTACGTGTGTTTTAAGGACGGATGTGCCGAAGGGGTTATCCTGCAGCGACTTTAATAAGCAGCTCTTCTATTGATCATAGGGCACGGTTTGTTCTGTTGCTGCTGCCCTGTTTCATCCATTCAGTTTTCGTGGGCAAAAAGGAGTAGGGTGAAACATAACAGTCAAACCTAGGATTATTTCCACTCAGCAAAGACAAACCTGTAGCCATTTACACAGTCATCAACACTCTTGAATTGTTTTTTGTTAGGCTGAAGTTAATGTAAAGGTTGTTTAGGTGTAATATTTCAAATTAAGTTTTCTACTTCAGGATCATGTGGTGGAATGAAGTTAGCAGTAGGCATAGGAAGTCCAGGCATGATAGTCTTCCTCGTTTTTGAGTTATACAAACCTCCTAATAATGGCATTAATAACTAAAAAAATAAATAAATAATAACGTGCAAATTTTTTCTGCTTACTTCTGTTCTTGTTTTCAACCAACTGAAGTTAATGCAGAGGCTGTTTAAGGTGATATTTCAATTAAGTTTTCCACTTCACATCGTGTGGTGTAATGAAGTTAGCAGTAGGCATAGAAATATCCAGGCATGATAGTCTTCCTTGTTTCAGCTGGTGTCCTCTTTTTTTGAGTTTTACAAAACTAACATGGCATTCATAACCCTAAAAAATGTGTAAATTTGGCTGCTTTCTGACTCGTTTTTAACCAAGTGTCCCAAGCTGCATAAACTAGCTTTAATGGGGTGTATGCATTATTTTTTTTTTAGTATTGAACATCACGTGGTAACCAATCTTTGCAACAAGTACTTGCAGTTGTGCTTTTGTTAAAATGGTATGTTGAAACTACTGTTGGATAGTTAAAATACTCAATAAATATTTTGAGTTACTAACGGAATTTTTATTTAAACTGTCCGTTTATCATTGTGAAGGTCTAACAATTTGGTAAGCACTACCCACCCTGCCTGTCTACAGGAACTGCCTATGGATGAAATGATGCAACAATGAATGTGCATAAATTTTGGCCTAGTGTGCAAAATTAATTCAGGGTGCTGGTAATTCTCTGTATTAAATTGCCAAACACTGACTGGACATTACAAGAGCATTATTTATTAAGTAGCTAATTGGCTAATTTTTGTGAGGTAATGAAAATTGCCAACACCAAAAAAAAACTAGCCTAGTTTAGAAGTTTAATCTACCCTGGCCCACCTCTGGCACCGTCACTGGATGTTACACTTCCTCCACCCCTCCTTGATGAATTCCACTAAATATACATCACGAATCCATAGGAAGCTTGAAGAACTCCATAGTTTCATACAATAATATTATAGAGAAATTATACTAAGCAACACTTTCGTAGAAAGAACCCAAATAGCCCAATCAATTCAATAAACAATAGAACTCTATAACAGTTTCCAAACGGATAACAGCCGTTGTAAGTCATTACACAGCACTAAACGTGATACCCCGTTGACAACTTCACAACCGTAAAATATTTACATAGGATAACACGCAATGTCAGCTTGAACAACGGAGCACAATTACGCAATTACCAAGGTCAAGGATATAAATTGTAAAGCAGAGGATAAACAAGCCCCATTGTTACAGAAGCTACGTGCAAAGCCGCCATTTTCAAAAAGGCAAACAGGTCCGACGGACAAGTGAATACAGTAGGCTGATTTTTTATGACCACCAACACTTCGGACTGACAAAAATTTTGTAAAGAGATTATTTTATGTTCTTGAACTTTGAAAGTGTGTAAATGTGCTCTATTTTTCTGATGGCTTGCATATTCAAAGTAAGTATACAAACGGTTTCAAAATTTCAACTGGAAACAGAGATACGCGTTTTCTGCAATTGCAGAATTTCCTGCAACTTCATATATTATGTATTTTTTATATTTCCGTTAAGTAGTTGATGCGTGGGTTACCACAGGAGTTGAATGAACCAACCGTAATGTCGTGGAATTTGAAGACAGGAGGAATTTTTGCAGAATTGGGATATTTTTGGCTGATTTACCAAACATAGAAAAAAAAAATGAGTAGCGGCATGGGTGTTATTTAAAAATTGATTTAGCGACATGGGGGTTATTACATTTTGTAATTTCTTTGGTTTGGCCGCCCCAGCCCGATAACCATCGCATATCATCATCAGTCCATGCATCCTCTGCCCGAAGTCGATGGAGGTGCAATGATGTGGCACTGCGAAGAGTTTCCTGCACACTACGTTGATAACATGAACACTTGTCCGTCAATACCACTGGTTCGGGACGTCCAGCCCAACAAAAGCAGCATAAGCTGCATCCGTTATGGTTGGCTGGCATTACAATATCCCATACGTTAGTCGTGATGCAATCTTCAACTGTAGTCAAATGGTGAAACGAAGTGGATGAGTCTCCTAGTATACCCCCAACAGAAGGTTAGTATGACCTGCTTAATATTTTTTTATTTACACTGAAGTGACCGATACAGGAACCCGGGGTTATTGTCCAAAGTTGGCCCCTCTCCTGGTTCTCGTAACTTCACCTCTAACCAATGTCAAATCCGGCTTGGGTACCACGAACTGCTAACTAATATAAACACAACATGGTCCAATGCCCCTCGTGCGTCTGTTAGTTGCCTTGCTTCCTGAGCTTTCTTCCGAGTCCTGAAGTCGTGTCTTGACATTCACCTGTAGTCATCGTACAGTGTCTTCGCTGCTGATGCCGGCTTTGTTACGTAGAGCCTTACCTCGGCGCTCTCCATTTTCCGCGCTTCCTGAGCGTTTGTATTCCTCTTCTGGTTGACTGTCGTTGTTGTACAATCTGGATATGTAGTTAGCTGACGAGTTTTCTTTACCTGTCTTCTGGATCACTTGAAAATCCGTGCCTTGTAGTTGAATTACCCATCTAGCTATATTCCCTGTGGGGATGGGTAATTTCATTATCCATTTGATTGTGGCGTGGTCAGTTTCAACAAAGAATGGAGTATTATCTACAAATCCCCTAAACTTATTAATACCTAAGATTACAGCAACTAGTTCAAGCTCTGTCGCTGAGTACCGAGACTCTGGCTCGCTGGTTCGTCTTCCCACAAAGGACTGGTCGCATTCCTTGCCCCGGTGCTGAAATAATATCGCCGACACTCCTGCGCTTGCATCCTTATTTATGTAAAATGATTGTGGCATGTCAGGCACCTGCTCTTTGAGGCACCTGCGGTTTGTCACTGACTGGCATTCTTCGCTCAACATCATTTGCCGTCCTTCAGAAGATTATAAAGTGATTGGGCGGTAATATGGAAATCTCTGATGAATGGCCATACATTCCTAGTAACCTTTATAATCCTTTCAGTCCCTACGGTGGAGGGAAGCTCCAAATGACTTCTACATTTTCTGGCTGTGGGTGTATGGAACAGAGCTTCAGGATATGCCCGAGGTAGCGTAGCTGTTTAACACAAAAGGATACCTTGGTAATATTTACGGTTAATCCAACATTCGCTAGCTTTTGCAATACTTCAGTGATTTGCTTAACGTGTTCTGCACACGTTTCCGAATAGCACTTGTAACCTTTGATCTCCCCGACCCAGAAGTGCTGGTTACCTCTCTGAGTTAGTAGGACGATCGCAAGACAGGATCAGAACAGCTTCACACCCTTCTACGCTTCCTGCATCCTTCTTTTCAAAGATGTGCGATCACGGAAAGTTACGATTACGCATGAACACTGTGTTGTGTTTACGGATGTTTGACTATACATTGAGCAGACTACAAGAGTCGACAGCAATCATCGTCTTAACATCACGGTTACGGACAACTGACGATCTGATCCAGGTAGGTGTAGTTAACCCTACGCAAACTTTGAACGTTTTCACCAGCCTTGCCTGTTCAGGTATACCTCTGGAAATGACCGTCTCTGGGTGCCGCTTTGGTTAACCCCTTTACCTCTTAGTCCCCAGAGCGTATCCCCTAGGTGCGGTATCGCCCACTTACCACGTTGCACCACTTACCAGCTCTAGAATTTTAGCTAGCAGCACGACACATTGCCGATAGACGGTACCACAGTAGGACTTTAGTTCACCCTTAGCTCAACATGGAGGCCTGAAGTATCTTCTCTGCACACGACCTGATTTTACGTGCCCCCGGACCATTGCGGACCCATACCGATCCTATTCGCTTTGGAATGCACATATCGTCAGTATATATTATGCAAGTCCTGTATAAACTGTCGTCCAAAACCAAGTCCTTTAACCTAGTGAAGAATGCAGGTGTATTCTTGAATCCAAAAGAAAGGCAGTTGAAGAAAAAACTCTTTCTAAATGTCTTGAATACCAGTGATGAGCTTTGACTGCTTGGTGAGTGGTATTGGCAGAAAGCCTCCTCGCCAAGTCCAATACACTAAAATATTTTGCCTTGCCTAGCCGTCGATCGGCATCTTTTTGCCATGTGTCTCCCCCTCCCGTAGGAAAGTGCATTTTCGTTCCTGAATCGCTGTTGGCGATGAGAAGGTTGAATTGCATCCTTGGTGCATTCTTCTACTTGCTGGCTCATTACGTTGGTGCTGCCTACTCCTAGTTGGTTAAGGACACAAAGTAACATCGCTGTGTAATTGATTAACACCTGTTAGATGTTGCGAGCCGAACATCAGGTGATGTCTTGGATTCTGTTCAGTTGGTCTCATAATCGGTTTGTACACATATAGAAGCATAGTATCCAAGAGTGGCGACATGGCTTGTCGAGTCCTAGATGTACGTGGGTTTGGTATGAACGGTGATGGGGTCCTTGTCTGGCTTCCGATGCATGGGTGTGAGGCAGTTGCGTGTCGTCAATGGTGGCAATGGTGATCTCGGTGACGGCAAACAATAGCTAACGCTCGGTCCATCGTTATATTGTCTCCTGCTGGCATCTCCTTGGAAAAGTGGCGAAAGAATCGTCACTGGCCTTGCTGGCTTGCTCTGGGTTTTGGTGGGCATACACACATCCCGTTCATTATTTGCGAATAGTACAGAAATATCTGGATCAGATGAACTAGCACATCGGATCACGATCAATCAAAGACAGGTTGGCATTAAATGGTGACTACGACGACGAATCCTGCTACCCTATCAAACACCTACATCTATGATAATAGGCACATCGTACATCGCTACAAATTGTGCATCTTGCAAACATACACATCCTGATACCAAAAAATAACCTCTACCAATAAACAAACCAGTATTGTTATCCCTAGCATATGAAGCAAAAACCTCATCGTCATACTCTTATAAAGTACTTACAGTACTGCTGCTTTGACTTTAGTTTCTGTCAAAACTACTTTTTACTCTTGCCATTGTCGCTTTCGTTTCTTGAATGACAAGCATTCAACTTTACGCTACAGGCGGAAACTCCTTATTTCCATGGCTGAACCTAGTGTCCGATGGTGTACAGTCCAATGGTACCCATTGTGAATCACTGTTCAAAAGTAGCAATTTTTCCATTTGTCACTTGAAGTACGGTACTTGAGTCTTCATTCTTTCCTTGTTGATTTCTTGTATCGCTGCAACGCATCACTTGCACTGTCAGTATAGTTGCTCGTAGTACTAACACAATGCTGTTTTGTCATCGAGAGATGAGCACGTCGGTATCCGCTCCTTATACCACAGCTATGACGTCACGCTAACTCAACGCCACGCTAAATTTCCGTAGGTTGAATCCCGTTAACCGTGACCGGAAGTGTGCGTCATCGTAAAAAGTGTGGGTTATCAAGTTAACCAAAACTTTTGCCGATACACCACACTTTTGACACTTCCGGATCACACGACCGGGAACGCGCACACTAACAACCAAATAAAGCGTGCAAAAAAACAGTAACACAACAAAAACGTACAAAACGAATTACTTAAAAGGAATGAAATCTTATCCCTGCAAACTCTCACATAGCTAAGCTAATTCAGTCCGCGTTAACTCTTCCCCTCCCCCTCCACAAACTAAAATGGAGTGACCTTCATTCATACCGACACCCTATTACCGTATTTTTTTAAAAATAATTCTCAAACTATAAATGCACAAAATTAATTACATACCTTCCCAGAATGTCCCAGCTTTATCCCTGCTGTCTCACATATTGAATTATTTGCAGCAAATCTTTTTGATTGCCGTGGAAACTGCAGTAACAACTGCTGCAGTCGTCGTGGTGATCGTCGTAATGACTTTAGCCCAAAAGTCACTCCCTTCCATCTTGATAGAAAGAAAAGTGAAGTGCGTTTGCACCTTGTGGCAAAAACGGTCCGATATCTGATGTAAATTTACGGAGATGGGTACAGGTGTATTTCTTCCGATATAATAAAATTATTGTAGGACGCTTCCTCATCGGAAAAAGTTGTAGCACTGTAATTGAACTGTAGAGGTAGGAATAGAAATAAAGTAGGAACACAGAAATAGGAATTAAATGGCCACCAACAATTGTACTAACGGGCCCTGGAATGGGGGAGGGGGTGATGTGTACACTTTGGATCCATGTAAAATAAATCCTGATATTTGCATCTAATTTCTTTTCTTTAATTCATTCTCAGCAATTTCAATGCCTGAGTCGTCTTCCTAAACTATACGCATCATGCTGCGCGTATGTCACCGAATGCGTTTCTAAACTCGTGCATAGTTTAGAACTGCGAGCGTAGTATGCTACACAGTTCATTACACATGCCCTGCTGCCGAATGCAAAATTGAGGTGCAGCGAGCGCACTATCTGCAGAATAAAATGGCAATCGGGAGAATATAACTTTCGTTGTCGGCAATAAAACTTGCACTTGTATTGTAACTAAAGACAAAGGATTGCCAAAGTTATGGCTAAACGTAGCTTGTAACTTGTTTCTGCCGTCTACAGTGCCTTATTCTGCACAGGTAGCTGCGAGCACTGGGGCGCCAGATTCGATAGGCGTCCTGGTCCCCGTGTACATCTCTGGCTTTGTACAGACCCTGGTTCGATCCTGGTGATGGGAAGTATATATGTGCCGGATTTTCTCCGGTTGTTTCCCGCTCGTTGCACAAGGATTTCCTCCGGGTACTCCGATTTCCTCCCTCATGCGGCAAAAAACTACTGTAATAATGGTGGTACTTCTTCCACTTAACATCTGCCGCTTGGGTTCTTGGGTGGGTGGATGCCCCGTACATTGTCTCTTTCTATTTCTATTTCTTTATGCTGCCAAATACCTCGATAGACTATTAAAAAGAGGAAAATTGGTCCCAATAGCTCCGTTGCTGAAAATCCGACAGCATAACGACCTGACAGCACAACAATCTGATGAAGGAAAATCTGACGTAGAAGCAAATCATAATCCTTTACTGTAAAAAGCAAATTGTGCCCAGAACACTCCCCTAAACTGTCGACAACAGTTGAAAAACTTCGATCCGCCATTACTGAAACACTGTGGTAAGCGTTCCTAAACTTTTACCTTACGCATCCCACACGCGCGGCTCCTGATGTCACAGCTACAGTGCATTGATTAGCGCTGCCCCCGTTATGCGTATGGAGGTGCGCAGTGAGTTTAGGAAGACTACTATGTTTAGACACTCCATTTTTAGAATCTGCAAAATTTACCATGTTTTATACCAAAATTCTCGCCCTTAGGGTAGAGAAGGGGGTTGACATTTCTTTCCTCGTCTTACCCCATTACACAACTGCTGCCCTTTTATTTCTCTGGTCTTGTCCCAATGTTCTGTGCAAGGTCAATTCATTGGTTGTCAGTCGTCCTCTCTCCCTACCTCTACAATCTCTACAGACATATTGCTGTAAAATCATGGTCAACAATCCCCTAGTTATGTGATTGGGCGGGAGCTTGTTTTATGCACAAGGACCTGTTTGAGTTCCCAGTCCTACTCTTAAGTTCTAGTGCCTAGTGTAGGACAGCCTTAAAACACTTCATCAGATGTAATAAACCACATTTTCATCTTGCTTCAACCATTTTATTACAAATACATTAGAAACTATTTACAACAGGTAGTCAATCTTTGGAAGGATAATGCCAAGTACACCTTTGGCCTTTGTACAACAAGGTAATAAATAAAGTTGAATCCTCTGTGGAACAGTGATTCAATACAGTAAAAAAAAACTTAGCTAAAACAAAAAGAGTAATAAATAAGAGATATTCGAGTTCTTCTCGTACCTTACAAGGTTGAGTATTTTTGAACTTCAGTAGTCCATTACCATAGGTTTTAATTGATGCAAGCAAGAATGCTAACAGCAGAAAAAGAAGAAAACCTTTTTTTTAAAATAACTATTTGAGCTTTGCTCGCTGTGTCCTGCACAACAAGCTGGATGAGCCAGGCAATAATGTGTGATACATTATTTTGTTATTCGTTGCATTTCGAGTTGTTATAATTGTGCACTTTCTAATCCGTTATGTTAGCTTCATAATAAGAGCACAGGGTTCAAAGATGGAATCTGTGTATATTTAGGAACTTGCTAGTGTATGGAACTTGCTAGTGTAGCATTAGATTCTTATTGTTTTAATTTTAGGTCATCCATCTCAATTTTGTCAACACACACAGGTTTGAGTGTTGAGTTAGTAGTTATTAACCAAATGTTTACTTATTGTGCCACTTAAGCCATTAAAAAGGTATAATTAAGTAGTTCTCAGGAGTAGTATCTAAAAAAACTGATGCAGGCAAACATCAAAGCATTTTTTTTAACAAAATAAAATACATTGACGTGCAATCGGAATACTTTTTTAGATACTTACCTTAAAAAAATGTTCAATGTGCTACAGGAAAAAACCCATCCGCTCGCTCTTGAGAACTACGTAATTAATATTCAGTGGCCTTAAAAAAGTCAAGTTGTTTTCTCAAGTCTCTTCCTAAATTAAAAATCAACTTTTTTTTAATAACGATATTTATGTTAATAACGTCACCAAAATCGGTCAGATTTGGTGAAGTTATTTCCCCAAAAATATCGGTATTGACGCAGCCGTACTGAATACAAAAAAAAAATCATGCAGTAGCCGGAGGGAGAGGGGGTGCTTCATGCGGTGGGGCTTGAGAAGCGACTACTTTTTAAACAGCCTAATGTTACGTTAAGTAATTTCAAAACGAACACTGGACTCTGTCTCAAATTTCTGTCAATACCAGATGGTAATGATGAAAGAAAATTGTGATGTACACAAGATGTACGGTAGCTGCACTACATAAAACTACTTCAACATTGCAATTAAAGATGAGTGGCCACACGAATATGTACAGTTGTTAAAAATGCAACCCGTATGCCTCTACGAAGGTAGGAGACATGGTTTTGAGAGCTTACGAACAGAGGAAAAGTTCTTAGTTTTCAACGTGTTGTGTTAAATGATGCTTCAGTTACGAAGAAAGATATTTCGTCCTAGAGGCCTCCAGCATTTGCAGGCTCCAGGTACAAGAAACCAGTCATAGAACATGCGCACTTGAAAGCATCCTTGCTGATCATAACCATCACATATAACACTCGGAACTTTCGAGGCTCCAGGACTTGGTATCGAAGGCGTAGAAGCTGTGGGAGGTGAACTTGGAGTCATTTCCATTCCTGCTCTCGTGTTCAGGTATTGTTGGAAATTCATAAAATCATATACAGGTGGAACGGGCACATCCAAATGTGGCTGAGGTGTTGTGGGACGTGGCAGCGGTGGTAACGTAGGAGTCAAGGCAGTCGGGTAGAAGATTTCCGCCGAAAGAAGACTGACCCATCGAGCTGATGATAGACAAGATCCATCCATGTAACTACACTTTTGTTGTCTGTAAGAACAAAAGAAAAACCTTGTATGAGGCTGGTGTACAATAATGCAAACGGTGTCGTTCAGTCATCCATTTTTGGTAAACACATATTTCAATGTAATTTGTTAAGATTTGTCCGTTATGGACAACAACAAAAACAAGATTAATTTCGTTCCCTCTCCTCTTCCCCATGATTGCTGTAAATATTAAATTGTTGGGATGGTAGGCAACTTCTGTGTTCGGAATTTTACAATTTCAAACGCTACTTGGATTGGTTCAGTAGGAACTATTACAGTTTGCTGTGATTTTCTCCAGTCAAACGTTTCTTGTTCTGTGTTTTTGTATTTTTGTGTGCTGGCGTATATCCTCAACTGGATGAAATAAAGTCTATTATTATTATTATTATTATTATTATTATTATTATTATTATTATTACAATTTTAGTGTCAGATTGAAAAGGTTTACTTAAGAGCAGACATGGAAACAGATGTCTGCAGTAATTTTGGTCTTAATTGGAAATCTTACAACCTAACGGCATGTATTGGCTTGTAAACCTTCTAAGTTTGCTTTCATAGCTTGAATTCTGGCCTCCTTGTGTGACATCCAACTGCGAGAGATTGCATGTGTTACATTGTTTGAGAAGGCCTCTGCATTGCTTGTTGCTTGGAAGGACTTGTAGCTCCATTTTGGTAAGGAATATGGGTAGCTGTTTCATGAGGTTGACTGTAATCTCATCTACGTATTCATCGTCATAACTACATTAAAACTTAACAGTGTGATGTTAAATGTTTAAAAATGTTTAAAATGTTTAAAACAAGGTGACCCACAAGTCGGCCCGTCCTGAATTTATGTCAAAGAGTGCCAAACAACCTTAAAACAAGTTTACAGTAGTAAAGAGAAAATGGTGAGGAATTAAGTCATTTTTAAAGAAAATGATGTTGATAAGCTCTTTCAAAGTCAGGGCCATCACGTTGCTAACTTCTAAAGGAAACACTTTAGATCATTGGAGAGTTGTAGAAAATTGTGGTGCACTGCTGGACACGTAACCCTTAAATAAATACGGATGGAAACCTATTGACGTAGCCTTTTGGACTTACATGTCAGACTGCCTGAGTGGGGAATTGAACCCACCTTTGAAACCAAATGCCGAGGTCTACTGCTGAGGCATACTCTCACGGCCGTCAGTATGATCCAGCAGTAGGTTCAATTCCCCGATCAGACAGTCTGACATTTAAGTCCAAAAGGCAACGTAAATAGGTTTGCATCCGGTTTTATTTAGCCCTTCTCAAGCCCATTTGGCTTTCCGTCCTGTCTAACAAGTAACCCTTGTAACTATGTTGTTTGTAGGAAGTTTATTTTGTACGTAATATTGGCATTTCTGCTTGGTTTTTAATTGTTTTTTTTTTGGGGGGGGGGGGCAGTCTTCAATAATCTAAAATGCTTCCCATTGATCTAAAGTGCTTCCTTTAGAAGCAAGCACTTTACATGATCAAGTCAATGGCTTTTAAACATATCGAATTCCTTACTCTTTTCTCATTGCAAACAGTTATGAGAACGGCTGTGCAGGGAAGTTTGGGAAGGCAAGTGATCGTGGCAATGCCCCTTACATCTCTGACAACAAATGAATGCCAACGGCGTTTATTAGCGCTTAGTTCACCTGGTTATATGAAGGCAAACCAAGCAGTGCTACATAAAAAATATACAAACAACGTTTCGAAAATTTTCAATTTTCGTCATCAGGTTAGTAATAAAATTAAAGCATGGCTAACGCCACTAAGTCATCCTATGCTAAAAGCATAAAACAGTTATTAAAACGGATAAAACCACCAATTTCTCCCCTCATTTCTGCCTCTTTTGAGGGGAGAAATTGGTGGTTTTTATCCGTTTTAATAACTGTTTTATGCTTTTAACGTAGGATGACTTAGTGGCTTTTGCCATGCTTTAATTTTATTGCTAACCTGATGACAAAAATAGAAAATTTTCGAAACGTTTGTATTTTTATGTAGCACTACTTGGTTTGCCTTCATAGAATCTGTCACCGTGCTTTTTACTCCATAGTTCACCTGGTAACACTATAACTTGAATTAATAGGAATTGTGACACCTTATTCAGATCTAGAACTGTTCCAGTGTTGCATCACACACAAAAGATGCATCTTAGTGAAATACTTACAAACACTTGGTAAGTTCCACAGTTTGTGTGAAGTACCCTTCGCTCGGGATTTGCACAATGTATCTCCAGATGCCTCGATGATTTTTTGCAAACAACGGTGTGCCATACTCAGACACTGATGGGCAAGGAGTTGGTGGTCCACTTGGTTCAACTTCGTTATTTTCAATGCCGTTACGGTTCAGATTTGGTTTGTTTCCTGACAGCATTTCCCAAAAACGACAAAACCTGGAAGCAAACAATATAAAACGTAATTAAAATAATTTCACACATAGGCGTGGGAAAAAAAAACTCAACAAGATGCTGAAAAGTTAAATAAGTTTATCTAGGATACAGAAATTACTACTGTGTATAGCAGCACCATACGTGTTCCTAGTCAACCTTCACTCCACGTTGCCTTATTTAACCATAACTGTTGTGAGTTCAGCTACTTTAAGCAGAGTGTAAGTAGAAAGTTATAATGACCTTCAAATTTCTACTGCACGTGTTTCGGTAAGTGGTGCAGGGTATACATGGAAGCCAACTACAAAGTGGAATGCCCATATAAGGTATAGAAAAAGTGCATCTGAGTTGGGAAGGAGATTGCCTTGCCTTAAAACAACAACTTCCACCTATACGCGTTTGTTAATTGAAGCCTGTCGTGCAATAAATATCGATCTGGACGTTTTCTTTAGAGGTGTGCGGACCTACAAGCAAACGGAGAGTCCAATTTGGGACCCACATTTGGCAAAGCCTAATCATGCCTAACATGACCATAGCACTCACTTCGCCTCGCTCGCATGGTTAGGCTTCTCCTCAATGCAGAATCTGCCTGTTCTTCCTTATGTGTTCCAGAACTACTCTCCGGTTCGCTCACATCTCTACTTCCAGGGCATTACCTGAGGGTGGGAGGCTACCCTCTAGCAAAGGGCTAATGAGGGAGTAAAAAATACCATCAATTTTCTTTTGTTATTATCGGTATTTCTCCCCCCCCCCCCCCCCCCCCCGTCTTGTTTCTCTTTCAGACGCTAAAGAGCACAATACATGGTTGTAAGGGAAGAAGTTTTAAGTTTTACCATTTTCTTGGTGGCAGTGGGGGGGAATCACCAAAAGATTATTTAAAGAGTACGAATTTAGATTCTTTTATTTTGGAAACCGGGAGTAAAAATTATCAGTTACCACTCTAGAAAAAAGATTCTGGCTACGCCCGTGTTTATTTCTCAAGGTAATGTTGGAATTACCTGCAAAATTAGGTACCACTGTAGTGGGCGATCTACCGTCACGTTACCATAATATAACCTAACCCGGACCTTAACATTTTAATGAATTTATTTGATGGTAGACTACATGCTACAGTAGTAACGTTACGGTAGACCGTATATTACAGTAGGGCCCGCAACTGTCTATGTCGCCTTTTGGTGCTATGGGCTTTGGCTGGGAGTGTGGACAGGGGAAGACGGGACTAGGGGACCGGGGGGGGGGGGGGGGGGAATTACCAGCCCCTTGCCTCCCACCTTTCCCTGTGCCACTTTGGAGGTTTGACGTACGTGCTTCCAGCCGAAGCCATAGCGCCAGAAGGCGAGTGGGAATTTTGCGACTTTTACATGCCACAATCGACACGAACACGAAGCATCACAGGGCCTCCTCTTCCCGAAAATGCCAGGGAAGGTGGAGGTTAGGCTCGAACCCGCGACCTCAGGCAAATAAGTCATGCTAACCGTCAGGCTGCCGATCACATTGCATACGACAAAGCTAAAGCAGTCAATTACAGCTGCATGACGTGAAATCTTCCGATGAGCATGTCGGAGCCAACATTGTGAACTACCATGAATGACGAGCGAGCAGCAATAGTGACGGGGAAAAATGCAAGTGCCATTATGAGTCTTGGAATTGAATTCGTCGTTTAAGCTTTACTGTAATTTTGTTTCTTAACAAGATCTCTCGTGTAAGTAAATTTGGATTAACGTGCATTTAAAAAAAAATCCTTTATAGGAAGCTAAACGGTAACGTTGTTTGGCCTTATTGACAGGTGCTTCTGGTTCTTGTTAACCTTTATTCCTGTCTTGAGTCTTTTATTATTATTATTATATATATATATATATATTTTTTTTTTTTTTTGGTAGGGGAGAAGGATTCATTATTGACTGTTTCCTTACCAATCGGCAAAGCTAAGACCGACGCCATTACGTTTCTGATTATCTTTAGAAGCTGACTGTGAGAATGTGACGCTAGATCGGGGCATAAATGCGCCTTTCAGTTTGTACTGCAGCAGCGGCCATGACTCATCACAATAATATAATGGTTAAAGTCATTAAATTTGAGAGAGTGCGAAGAAATGGTTCGTGTGAAGTTGCTCACGATGGTACACACAATCTAAGTCTGAACTATTTCAGTGCCGTTTTGAACTCGCAAATTACTGTTCCATCTTTTGGCCCGCCCTCACACCTCCACACACTAGTTTTCTAACTGGTTTCCTGCCTTCCTTTTACATACAAAAATGGATTCTCACACCTCGTGACCTACCACTTAGGTTTAAAAATAAGCTTAACCGTGAGAATTCAACAAAACACATTTTTGAGACATGGGGCCAAAAGTTAAAGGTTAAGAAGATAAAAGGATTACACAGAACAGAAGTACACTCATGAAACAGGAAACTTGACATAATGTATAGCATGATAAATGAACACAAGATTTAAAGGAGAGTTCACACAATTTTATATATTTTCCGTTAAAATGGAAATATTCGCATTCAAGAACAAGTAAGTCGATTTAATAGCAATAGTTGCACTTTAATTACACAGGGGTGCTGCCAGGTTTTTTTTCCCCCCATTTTTCACATAGGCTACCTATTTTCATTTTTTCCCCATTTGTCTGATACCGACTTCATTTTTTTAAAACTTTTACGCAACATTTCATTTTCTGCATTACCTACTCTTACACAACTCTTCAAAAGAAATTTTTCTTTACTAGTAAGTACCTCAATCTTTGTAATATCTCTAATACTTAATTTTTGTTTTGTTATTTCAGGATGTCTACAATTTGTTATAATAAAAATAACGATACATCTGCCTAGTTATTCTGCTCTCGTATTTATTAACCCTTTGACTGCTGAATTAATTTTTTATCTCCACAAAAGTAAAGGTAACCCGGACGGGACTCGAACTAGCAACCAGAAGGAACTGCAGGCACACGCCTCTACCAGCTCGGCCACGGCCGTCTCTGAAGCAGGCTTGTTAAGGGAACCTAGTATTGTTGTCGTTTCTCCATTGTTGGCCATCTCGTGCATACTTTGGACTCAAAGCTGCACGAGCTGCAGGTTTTTAGGACTCAAAGCTGTGCTTGTGTTTTTGGCGAGTATACTCTTCGCCAGCACTTTAAGGGTTAATAACAAACCTATGACAAGATTTAAAACACAAACTTCAAAATCGGCATATCATTTTACTGTTTTTACATGAGTTTGTGCGATTTGCTTTTTTTTTGCACTTCGCCACTTGTATTTTTCCCATTTTATCACATTTTCACATTTTTTTTACTATTAGCAAATTTTCACATTTTTCACATTTTTTTCACACCGGCAGCACCCCTGTTGCAATATGCCGATGTAGGCTAATTGCAATAGAGTAGATGCAATATCGCCTCATTCGCTGCAGAGCTAGCATTTGGGGCCAGTCATAAGCTAATTGCAAGGATCACTGGAGATAAACAGAGTTAAAAAAAAAACATAATCGTCGTTTATCAAGCGCATACTGCAGGCGGATTTCTCAGGCATAAAAATCGTTGTTTTGTTCAATTCCTTACGCAGCGAAACGTATTACGGCTACAAATCGGAAACAAAGATTCCACTTGCTGAAAATTGCAGCAGCTGCCAACAACTCCAAAAAATGGCGCATTTTTAGGCCCAAGAAATCCACTGTCACAGCACTCGCTTGACAAATGACGCTAATATATTTGCCTCCGTTTATATCCGGTTCCCCTTGTAGCTAGCTACGCGGCTGATTCTAAATTCGAGGTAAGGGTGGCCGCACACCAAAATCGACAAAATGTCGTTACAAGACGAAGCGTCGCCAGACGTCGCATCTCGTGGAGAGACCCCCGTCAAACGCAACTAGAAGGAGCTTTGCTTTGTTGTCGTGAGACGCCTAAAGACGTCTCGCGACAACGTCGCATCCGGTGTGTGGCGCTCAGCATATTCCTATGGTTTTGGAGACGTCTGCAGCATGCTGAGACTGGTTTTGACAAAATGTCCTGTCGTGAGTCGAGATTTGTCGATTTTGGTGTACCTCCCTAAGTGGTGAACTTTTGGCGTTATTGCAGTTGCTCGACAATAGAAATTTTCAAACATTTTTAAACAAAACAAAAAACAACATTTTTTGATGTACCGTACTAGCTGTTCATCCGTCAAAAATGACGGGATTTATAAGACGCAGCCGATGTACACTAAAATTTTGGATTTTTAAACTTTTAATTAAAATAATTTTAAATATTTTAAATTTTTCAATTCTTTAATTTTCAATCGTTTAATGTAAAATTTTGTTGCTTGCATTACTTCTACTGTGGATGCCGAGAAAAAATAATTAATAAAAGGCATCTCCTCACTCACAAGCACACTTCATTAAAGCCTAAATTTGCGGCTGTCCTGACAAGGCAGCTTTTACAAGGTAGATTGTTGCACCAGTAAAGACACTAATCTAGTATACGATAGGCGTATGGTCCAGGTAACTAATTGATGTGGTGGCCCATCTTGAAGACACCAAAAAAAAAAAAAAGTGCAGAAAAGTTGAATAAAAAATTGCAGCCAGGGATGTAGGTCATCAAGAAGCAAGTTGCTTTCCCTCCTTGCATATGCGTTTGTGGCCTTTAGGTCACTACTGGAAAAGGTTGAAGAGCTACTAAGCTCGCCTGGAGCTGGAAGCCAGGGTCTGCCCTAGTAGCATAGTGGTTGGAGTTCCCGGCGTAGTATGCGGGAAGTCCCACTCGGGGCAGTCGTGGTCGTGTATTCTCCCAATGCCAGTTTTTAATGCAGACTGTTAGCTGCGTTAATCCTTCGAAGCACGAATTAATTTCTGGTTCCTTTTGTTTTTTTTTCTATTTGAATTTTAAATAGAATTTAGAGTTTTAAGTTTGTTTCAACTTCTGCCTGCAACCGGCAATTTTTCATTCGCTACACATAGAAACAATACTTGTTGTATGTGAAATTTCATCATACTCGTCTACACAGTGTAAAGGAATTTATGGACTATAAGGGTGCGTTTATCCACGACTCGCCTTTGCTTTCTCGCAGCTAGAACTCAATCGCGATGGCAAAGGTGACGTTTGCCATGGTACCAACGCTAAATGGATTAGCTAAATCCGACATCGTTTGAGTAAATACTTGCAGTCTTATAATCCGTGCCAATAATATAAAGAATTCCTCATGACGAAACAATTTTCCCAAACACTTCTGAACTCACGTTATTTGCTGTTTTCGTTGCGAGGCGGCAGACATAAAACCGCCACCATGTTGGAATTTGAGGTGATTTCTAGCTTCTAGCTGCGAGAATGCAAAAGCGAGTGGTTGCGTAAACGTGCCCTTACTTCTACGTGCTTGTACATCCACGCTTCGCAGTTAGTGGCGATTAGGCTTGAGGGTGCGTTTAAGCAACGAGACCTTTTCGCTCGCCGAACGCTACTTGTAAAGTCAACCGTTATTTATTTACGATTAGTTTTCCGTTTCTACTAAATGAATGAGGTAATACATAACAAATTAAATAACACGGATAAAGAACAAAGTGCATGCAACATTAATTTTAAACATTGCTACAACATTGTTGCCATTTCACGCTATTTCCAAAATTTGCTATTCTCGTTCAAAGAACAGCTTCTAGCAGTGATCAGACGACGGTAGAATAAATAGCTACTCGCAGCGAGAATTCAAAATCAAACATGGAGTCCATTTCCGGGTTATCGAACCGAAAACAAACCACTGAATGCCGGCATTCAGAAATCAGTCCATCCTCTTGTACTGCAGTAAAAATGTTTTCTTGGTATGATAAATCGACGCCGTCATGTTGCATGCATCGTACGTGGTGTTGCGAGGCACGACGAGGAGATATTGCGTTATGGCCATGTTTTCTATGTACAGATAACTTGAAAGCCGTTTTCCGGCAGAGGCGAGAAGCAGCCAGCAGATTTAGTATTAACCAAGTAAAAGCTAGTAAGCGAGAAAATTGTCGTTGCGTAAGGGCGAGTTTATGCAACGACTCGCTTTTGCATTATCGCAACTAGAAGCTGGAAATCATCTGAAATTCCAACATGGCGGCGGTTTTAGTTCTATCAGCTCACAACGATAGTTCAGAAGCGAGTGGTAAAATTGTTTCGTCGGGAAGAAATCTGTATCTTATTGTTACGGATTGTAAGACTGCAAGCATTTACTCAAATGATGTCAGTTTTAGCTAATACACGTAGCATTGTTACCATGGCAATGACATCTTTTCCATTTGCTATTAAATTCATTAACTGCAAGAAAGCAAAGGTTTCCATTTGGTATTAAATTCATAGCTGCGATAAAGCAAAGACGAGCTGTTACGTAAACGAACCCTTAGTGAGTGGAATCGCTACTTCACGTATTGCTTGTTTCGTTTTTTTTTCTATAATTTCGGTGTCTTTAGAGAACACAGCGATAACACAAAGTCCTGAACTTTCTCACGAGAGTCGAGTTACGCATAGCAATCTCGGCAAGAAAATTAACTTTTTGCCTCGGTCTCTAGCTCAATGGTCTGTTCTTTGTAGGGAAGTGTTAGGTAAAGTTTTGTTGTTTTTGACATCATATCTTATACATTTTTGTACACGTAGAAACCTGCAAGTCTGGGAGATTGTATGATTGTCAAAGGGGCAATTTTGGACGAACGAGAATTGCTACATTTCGCCCCTACACTAAAGCGCCCGTACTGAAAACCGTATCAGCAGCGCCAGAAGCATCAACTAAATTATTACAAAAGGAAAGTTTGATAAGTGGCTCTCTCTCTCGATGTCATGCAGCGAATATTTAAAACTGAAAGGGTTCTACGGTCTGTCAATAGACGGCGATACACAACGAAGCTCGTATATTTGATGTTTTCTGAGAGTTACGGAAGGTAACGCTGAGACGGCATTCTACTCAGGAGGCCTCGTTGCAAACAATACACCTACATAAACAAACCAGGCCTGCGGTGTTTATTTACCGTTGTTTCATTTCTTTTCATGATACTCCTACGTTTTTCACTACCGGATATTGAAAATATTTGTTACGGGGTCAATCTGATTTCTACCCCCCTCACCTTTTAGCGTTAACTTCACGGCGCTGCTTAAAAAGAGAAACAAGGAAGGTGACTCCGGGCGGGAAAAAAAAACACACATTATTGTTGTGCTTCGTCAAGCACAAAATTTGTCCTGCGAACCGTTTAATTGGTCCTTTTGTAATCGCATTATTTCTTCGTCACCTTCGAGAGGAATCTGACATTGATAATGACCTTTTGCATTATTATAATGACTTTTTACCGTCGTAAAACTAGAGTGAAAGCGACTGGTGAAGTGTTAAGCTACGCCCACAACAAGTGTACGCGTACAAACAAGTCACGACACCTGACTTTACCTGTAAGAACTAGGGCAGGTGGTAAAGAATGAACAATTTGTAGGGTAATCGGACAAAAGTCATCGGAAGGAAGCAAGGTAGGGCACGCCAACACATTGCTCGTTTACACCCGTACTTAAATGAATCAAGGCATAATTTCGATCAACAATAATAGTTTGCGTGAAAGTGGCAACGTTAAGAGTGAAAAGTGATTGGTTGGGGTGAGGCGACTTTCCCAGCAATATAAGCCATATAAGCCGCCCCTGCCACCCAGGCACTAGGGATCAGGATACGCCCTGCGCTACGATATTAGCATACAAGGTACTGGGAGGGGTCAGGGTGGTGGGGCCCGTGTCCCAGACCACCAGTGGGGCCGCAACAACGTTAAGCATAGGTGGTTGAAGAACCACCCAGTATAAACCCATCAGATGTGGTTAAAAAGCCTCAGATATGCAGATATGACTTACAAGCAGGTTGCCACCAACAAAAAAGCTAAAGAATCTATTGCGGTGCCATCTAGCGGTCATGGTATTAACCTTTACAGCTGCACCCAGGTGCACGAGGACGTACCAAATTTTCATTATTTTTTTTTTTGTGTGCAGTTAATGCGTGTGGCTTGTCTTGTTTCTTTAAAAAAAAATATTTTTGTACATTCCTTCTCCTGGGCAAGCAAGCGCTGGATGATGCAGACTTCCATTCGGTTACAACCAGCCTTAACAGGTGGTTATTTACCGAATGACAGGTTGCAGCATCTACCATTATCAAAAGCAAATTATGGACACACCATAATTTGCTTTTGCCATTATTTAGTCCATGTAAGGGCACATTTATGCAACCACTCGCTTTTGCATTCTCGCAGCTAGAAGATAGAAATCACCTCAAATTCCAACATGGCGGCGGTTTTATGTCTGCCGCCTCGCAACGAAAACAGCTAATAATGTGAGTTCAGAAGAGTTTGGGAAAATTGTTTCGTCATGAGGAATTCTTTATATTATTGGCACGGATTATAAGACTGCAAGTATTTACTCAAACGATGTCGGATTTAGCTAATCCATTTAGCGTTCTTACCATGGCAATGTCACCTCTGCCATCGCGGTTGAGTTATAGCTGCGAGAATGCAAAGGTGAGTTGTTGCGTAAACGCGCCCTAACACTTGATTTCAACAAGCAAAGGAATGCACAAAGAAATTTCTTTTTATGAAACAAACAAGCCACGTACCTCCTTAATTATTGGATGTAAAGTTGGTGCGTCCACGTACACCAGGAAGCAAACGGTCAAGGTTAACGATATCACTGTCACTCACCTAGCGGTTAAAAATCTATGTTTCACAATGGTGGATATATAGGAAAAAGCGTCCATTATGTCGTTAGGCTTAACTTTGCCGCTTGCTCCCTGGTGGTCACGTGGAAGCACCAACTTTACACTTAATAATTAAGGAGGCATGTGGTTTGTTTGTTTCATAAAAAAGATATTATTTTTGTGTTCCCTTGTTGAAAGTAAGGGCTAGACAGAACTAGATATCGGTAAATGGCTATAGATGCTGCAGCCGGTCATTTGGTGGCAATTAATCCACTCAGCTAAAATGATGCATCCATAAACAGGGACTGGTTTTTTTAAATTTTTTTTTATTTCGACCCATTATTAAAAAAAAAAAAAACACAATAAATCCATCTAATTTGTTTTTTTTCAAATTTAGTTCCTAATTTTCACATTTGGTGTTTGCTTCATTACAAAGAAGTTCGAATACGTCTATTATTTATTTTAAACATGTGCTAACCATTCTAGTTGTTCGGCCCTCTTTATGATGATATACTTTCACATAAAGAGGTTTTTCGGGTTTTTTTTCGCAGCTAAGCCATTTCAAAGTTTCGACCAAACTAGACAAAGTAGAAAATAATCCTTCTATCGCAGCAGAAGACATGGACAACATTGCACCGCTCAGTGAAAAAGGATTAAAATTTTCCCCACAGATTGTCACTGCTAGTGGCTAGTGCCAGGTTTAATATAAAAAAAATTTATGTTTTCGCAATTATTGGGCTTAGCATTAGTTGCTGTGAAGGACACCAGTAGTTGTTCCTGTAAAACGAATCGGTAAATCCTCCCCCCGCTGGGGGCCCGGCCCCCCCACCGCAAAATAAATAAATAAATAAATAAAGTAAATCCTACACACATTAAAGCTGATACAAACTCAGTAAAAACCCCGGCATTCAAACCCAATCATAAAACTCATTAAAAGAAGTCCGGGCTGGCTTAAAAAAAATATAAAAAACCGATTTTCTCAACCCTGTCCAAAAGTAAATGCAGTGAAAGTGTAGCCCATCTGAAGTAAATTAATGTTTGTAAACATGAAGCAGTTCAATTTTAACGTTATTAGACATTTAATGAATAATAGTAATAATAACAGGTTTAATCACCAAGTTGAACGTGATTCAAAAACAGACATGCCACGTCTCGCCAGTAAGATAAAAAGTCCTAAATTATACTTGAAGACTGCAATAGCTGGTGATGCGACAATTTGCTCAGTCAAGAAATTTCAAGCTGCGACAACACTGACGCTCTGATGTAACCCTGACAGAAATGAAAGATGGGATTCACACCAGGAAACCTCCAATCATGGCATGACGAGACTGCTGCGAGATACGAGGAGCTGTGGGATCCTCTCAGTGTTCTGATCGACTGGTCTATGCATAGCAGAAACATTTTCAGGGTCTCCTTTATTACCGATGAGAAAAATTGATCTGATGAAAGTAAATGCACCTATTATTTTTATTAACTGATACATGTTAATAAGATTTTTGGGGTGATTTTAATTTTAATACCCTTAAAGGAAAACTGAGACTCAACAAAAAACAAAAAATCACGAACTTAACTAAACCGTTTCGTAAAGGAACTGTCACAAAACGCAAGCCCGCTGATTTTTATTTTAGATTTGGAAATCTGCAGTGCAAGAATAATAGACACTGAATTCGAAGAGAATAAATTTTTTTTCATGCTTTAAATTACAAAAATATGGAAAGACAACTCCAAAATTGTAATTGGAATTTTCTAAAAAGAAAAGAAAGATCCTCATGAAATATAGGCTTAAACCGTGAAAACGTATCATTCATTTATGTTCTTTAAAGCAATTTTTCTTCGTTTTTTTCCTTCACACATTACAAGTGTGTCAACGAACATTTAAAAACCCAAACTAGTGTTTTGATAACGCGATTACAATTCATGCGTGTGCGGTAATGGGTGCTTTGATTGTTTTGCACGGAAAGGAAACAAAAAGCAAATGTTCTCCGTTCAGTGACATGGAATTTTAATTGTGCGTGCAGCGTGCTAATCAAGGTTCAGACTAAAGACAGAGACCCAGAAAATACTTCGTTGTGTTTCTAAATACTGTGAAAAGTAATACAACTATACAAACTTCCGTTGTACTTGATTCTTACACTATAGTGTCCGCAGCCTATCTTGAGTTCGCCCCAGAATGAACACAAATAATCGATTGTATGTTTTTGGTAGCACGGAGTGCCTTGTTGATATCCAAAATAGTTACAAAAACAATGGCGGCCATTGATTAAAGCTGCCCTCTCCAGGAAGACATAGCCGCTCATAAAATAACAGAAGGACTAAAGATACGCCACGCAAACAATAAGCAATACCGCACCAAAAGGTAAGTGGAAGGACGGGGGGGGGCGGTCAGTTTTTCCAACTCAGTATCCAGATTTTGACAAATGCAACAACTATTTCCAAACGGGTCCGACAAAGCCTGGCAGTGGGTCTGGGGACTGGGGTAGCACTGTAAGCATCACCCAGAACGGTCAAGAGTAAAGCATTTTACCTCGCTTTGTTACCTGAATGTCTGACTTCCCGGGAGAACGTTTTCAAAATACCAAACCAATTTTAACAACAACAAAATTACTATCAGTAAGTATAAAACAACCCTCAATTTCAATTTTCTGTTTTGCCAACTACTCACGATTTTTCATAAAATTCATTGATGTCACGAAACAGGGACGTTCCCCATGAGGGCTGGGGCAAACTTTTTTTTGTGGGTGGGGGGTCGTTTTTTATGTGTTTTTTAACCCCCCCCCCCCATCCCCCCTTTAACAATTTCTGTTCCTCTTTGCAACGTCTTAGCCGTTGTTTTCCAATTTTGTGTTTTTTGGGGCTCTTTTGCACACAGGTCCACGAAAAAGGCATTTTTTTCCCAGAAAAAAGGGGCACTTTGTTATGAGGGCAGGGGCTAGACACCACCCCCCCCCTCCCTTTGTGCACATCCCTGTCACGACTTCAAGGAGACGAAAAAAAACTTGGCGGACTACCTTAATAAGTTTTGGTAGGAAAAGATTTATTTGACGTTTCTGCATTTGCATTAACTGATACAACCTTTTAAATTACGGTTGGTGGTGACGGGCTAAGCAACAGCGCAGTACTAGCGAATATAACAGCTAACAAAATTTGCACTTTTGCCAACTATGTCGAATTTTTGCGAAATTGTGGAGGAGGGAAACATGTATTTAATTTCCTTAATCGTCACCCTTCCTTTACCCTGTAGTGTATCACACTAAGTACAGCCTTGCTTTAGGTTCAGTTACGGTGTACCATATCTGTTTGCTTTTTAATTCTTAGTACCATACCGAAAAAATTCGTGAAGACTCGACGGTCGATGTATTGGCTGACTTTGTTCATCAGCTGTCTTGAACCATTAACTGGAAAGCAAGAAATATAAACTAACGTCGTATCATCCTCTTTTTGTCTTCTTAGTTGCAGTTTCATTTCTGTTCTATTTATAACAAAGCCAACTGAAATTGAAGCTTTGTGCAGCGAGGAACTTTGTGCAGCTTAATACAACAGATAATAAAATCAGAAGACGCACCTAAAAATTCACAGGGAATGGATAGATTTCGTACAGCTGTTTTAAAGTGGCATTATCACCGAGTGAAAGTTTGCAGAATCTAGAAACATCTAGCGATATTTAGTATTATCTAGCACTTGCTTGCACCAAGCGAAGGAATGCACAACGGCATTTCTTTTAACGAAACAAACAGGCAACGACACTCCTTAAAAGTACATTCCTCCCAACGCCATTTTTCTGGATCCCTCACATCAAGTTCGGCCCCAAAGTTCTATTTACTTACCGTTAGTCAATCCCGTGCTAAAAATTCGTTTTAGAATGTGGCGTCTAGAAGATTTTCTGTTGAATATTAGAAACTAATTTAATAGCATCCTGCGATCATATGATCCTTTGCACGCTTACAATAACCGTGACATTTCGTCTGTGTGTGTTCATGTACAAGTTTCATTCGTTTGCGAATAATTGCATTAGATCAAAATCAGAAAGACTAATGTGATTAAAATTAAAATTATTTATGCCAATAGATCACCGAAGAATAATTATGTGATACTAGTCTAAAATATTATAACATGTGATGTTAAAATACGAAAAATCTTTCCGGTTTGCGATGGCACAATTTTTGTGTTCATGCTGTTTCGTTTACTACGCCCAAGCCCAACTGAGATAGTAGCTGCGTTCCTCGCTGCTATCACAGTTGGCCTTGTATTACTACGCAGAGTCTCGCGAAACGGTGCGAAGATAACATGCGCGGATCGCGATCTGCGCGTGGCTGTTATAAGGCAGGCAAAATCTACCTTAGTTATTGAGTGAAAATTTTGGTACGTCCTCGTGCACCTGGGAGCATCTGTTAACAATATGGCGCCATGGTATTTTTGTTTGCTTTTCAATCGGTAATAGTGGCACTTTAAAGGCCGGTGGCCACCAAATTAGCGTTACAGCATCTAGGCCTATCGAGTTCTCTCTCGCAGGAAGCAAAGGATTGCACAAAGCAAAACTTTTAAACGCAACAAACATGCCACGAGACTCGTTAATTATTGAATAAAAATTTGGTATGCCCTCGTGTGCCTGGGAAACAAGCTATAAAGATTAACGATACTGATGTCACTAGATGGCACCACGGAAAAATATGAAGAAAATCCTCTGGCGCCATCTAGTGACACTAATATCGTTAATCTTTACAGCTTGCTTCCAGGTGCACAAGAGCGTAGCAAATTTTTACTCACTAATTAACGAGTCACGTTGCTTGTTTGTAGCGTTTAAAAGTGTTGCTTTGTGCATTGCTTTGCTTCTTGCGAGAGAGAACTCGATTGGTCTAGATGCTGCAGTCCCAGAACAAGCTCACCCAATTAGAAGTGTGAGCCGCCATGCCGCCGCCGGCCAAAAATTACACGCCACGACGCGCTGCCGTTGGTCAGGTTGCTCATCGGCAGCGGCGGCGTGCTGCGAAAAAAAAATCCATTTCAGGTTTATATGATATCTGCATAGTTTACGGAAACACCGCCAATGCCTAAAATTTATGAAAGTCGCCCGCTGCCCTCCGAATATCGGCACACTGATTAGTGATTACGCCACTGCCGCCGCTAAAAAAAATAGCTCTTCCTTACCACCGAAGAATTCTTCATTGCCGCACACCTCTACAATCAATAGAATGCATGCAGCGCGTCTAAAAATTAGTTGTCGACCTGCCGTAACACGACTGACCTTCCTATATTCCCCTTACCATAACCCCGATTTTTAAATCTTATTTTATGACGTCATTGTCAAGTGAGGGATAGGATAAATCCTCTTGTGAGTAGTCCCTATCTGTCCGTTTTAGCCCTGTACCGCGATGGGAAAAAAACAAAAAAAACAACGCTAGTTGTAGAATTAAGACAGAACGATAAAACCTTTTTAAAAATGCATAAAACCGGGGATAAAAATGCATAAAAAATCTTTTAAAAAATATTTTTAGGCTACCGATGACAAAATATGCTTTTACCGGCCGCCCCTAGTCTTCTCAATGTTACAGCAACGAAACTTTTCCCCCCTCCTCAGGCTTGACCTACAACGCGATAGGGGAAGTCGGGGAGGAGTACTTTTGTGACGCGTTAAGTCAGAAACCCATAAGGCGATGCCGAACTGGAATTGGAAAATTCGAAATGAGAGCTTTTTAATTCCATATTTTACTCAATAGTTGTAACCGACCCACTAACTGTATCCACTTGAGAAAATTAAAGGCGAGCGCGTTGCTGATCGTCACATCCTTGCAGTCAGAGCTTTGCTTCCCTGCACAGTGTTTCTCGAGCTCGAGCGTGGGCATTGCTGCCCCTCCATGGCTGTGCGTGTTTTCCTGCAATACTAGTAATCAGGCGGAGCTTTGCTTTCCTGCACGTTAATTCTCATGGCGTTGCTGCCACTCAATTTCTGTGCGTAGTTTCATGCTGCACTACTAATCAGACGCAGCTTTGCTTCTCTGCGTTTCTTAACTAGCAGGTTGGTTATTTGGGGTGCGTTGTTCGTTGAACAAAGAACGCTGCATGACGTGAGGTCATTGTGCATCGTTTACAGATGCGGGCAACGAATACCAACGAACGTAACATGACAACGGAATGTTTTGACCAATCGAACATAAATTATCTTATGTTTTTATGTTATGTTACGTTATGAGGTAGTAATCAATAATCTAGACACATGCTAGTGTGTCTTCTACCAAAAGTCAGTGCTAATATCACCATCCATCTTATCAAGGTAAAAGGTTCAGAGGCAAGCTCGCAAGTGGATATCTGAGTCTTTACAATGTTGCGCGACATCTGCCTAAAACGAAACTTGCTAAAGAATCCTGCCATTTTCGCCATTTTAAGTCGTGATATCATAAGCCAGCTTCGTCCCACCATTTAATGCTTTAGACGTTAAATAAAAAAAAAATTGTAAAATAATTACGTACTTATTGGTGTGATTACCGTATAGTTTGGTGCGCTATCACGATTTCAACCGGCGAAAAGTCGGTGGATTTGGAAACAAAGTTTTGATTTGATGAAATAAGTAATTAGCACGAAAATCATGACATTTTGTTATCTTTTTTAAAAATTTGTAATATTTTTGTCCTCTGCAATGAAATTTTGGACTGGGAATGCAGGAAAGGGTGTTTGTTTTGATTGAACTCCAGGAAAGTATAGTTTAAGCAATAACGATAATGATCTTGTTGTAGTGCCGTTTTCTTCGTTAATTTTTTCCCTGTGATTTATTGTTTTTTTAGTCAATATTAAAGATGCAATGTCAGGGGCCGTTCAAGCATTACGTCATCAAGAAGACGGAGGGGGTGGCCAGTTGATGATGTAAGCAGCGCTACCCCAGTAAAACAAAATTTTAAAGGGTGGAAATATGCACACAAAAAAATCATAAGAAAACTGTCGACATACAAGGAAAACACCCCTTCTTAGGAGGAGGGAAAAAACTTATGAATGACATAATACTAGAGGGGGGGGGGTTGAGCAATTGATGACGAGGGAGAGGGGGGTTGAAGGTGGCCAGTTTCTTGATGACGTAATACCTGAACGGTCCCTCACCAATAGAAAATATACGAAACTACCGTGACACCATCTAGCGGCAGTGATATTGTTAACATTTTTAACTTGCCTGCCAGGTACAGTACACGAGAACGTACCAAATTATCACGCAATAATTAAGGGGGACACGTGGCTTGTTTGTTTCGTTAAAAAAAAATAGCGTTGTGCATTCTTCGCTTGACGTAAGTAAGTGCTAGATAATTACTGAGATGGCGCTAGATGCTAACACGGTGTTGCGAATGTTGCAAAAAGGATTGTAGGGGTACGATAGTACAAGGAGGTATGTTCTTTTAAATAAAATTGTACTTACATGCCGTCGCAGTTGTCAACAGGTGGCAAATGTTGGGGAGGAGGCCCCGGGTAAGGAGCCATGGGGGAGATTCTTGAATCTGGAGCCGGAGGGAAACCAAAACTTCTGTTTGTAGGACTCAAAATGGGGACGGGCAAAGGGACGGGCACTGGACGAGGTGGGGAAAAAGACTGGCCTTGTGGCTGGTTATTGTTGTTGTTGTTATTGTTGCTTGATTGCCTTGCCGTGGGAGATGGCCCGGCTTGACGGCGTTGACGGCGGATGCCCCCCGGAACGAACCCTTGGCCGAGATGAGGAGGGGGGTGGGCTGGTGGAGGCAGAGGGGCCGTATTCAATTTGGTCTTCTTTGGAATCCTGGGATCTTGTTTCAGGATAGGCAGAGCGCGACGGAGAAAGGCCAGAGTAGAGTTGCGGATGAGATCGCTAAAAAGAAAACACAAATTATTTCAATACCTTCCCTGATGCCGAAGGTTTTTGCTAAATTTCATGGAGGAAAAAAAAATCGTTAACACAAGAGCACGTTTACGCAACGCCTCGCCTTTGCATTCTCGCAGCTAGAATATTTAATCGTGATGGCATCGTTGCCGTGGTAACAACGCTACCTGGATTAGCTAAACCCGAAATCGTTTGAGTAAATGCTTCAGTCTTATAATCCGTGACAATAAGATAAAGAATTCCTCTTGACGAAACAATTTTTCAGTCGTTCTGAACTCACATTATAGAGCAGTGACATTTGCCGCCATATTGGCACCAGTATGGGTTTTGGAAGGCATAACTACAAGATGTACTACATAAAAATGAAGAGAAAAACAACGGAAGAGCGGATTTCTAAGGCTTAAAATAACGTTGTTTTCTCCAACAACAAATCGCGTGTTTTAGGTCTAAGAAATCACTCTTCACAGCATCGGCTTCAGTATGACGCCCTTCTGTTTCTCTCCGCAGTGCTCCTTGCAGCTAACGCATTAAGGCTCCTGCATAGAGTTATACACAATAATACTACGTTGTGTCACTGCCTTATTGACTCTTTTCGTTGCGAGCCAGCAGAGATAAAACGACCGCCATGTTGGGAGTTTCAGATGATTTCTAGCTTCCAGCTGCGAGAATGCAAAGGTGGGTCTTTGGTAAACGCGCCGTCAAGTCTGGCGTATTGGTTGAATTTGTGTGGCGTTCAACCTGACGTGATGTGCCGTAACGTGCAGGATTTAAGTGTCGTTTTATGTGTGAAGTCTTTTACGAGATGCACTTTAATTTTTTGTTAATTGTTCGTAATATTTTATGTTCGATTAATTTCTCACGTTTCAGAGCCAAAAACCTCGAAAGTCGTTAACCAGTTTTACTGATTTACGAATGAACACAGACGAAAGCTTGTGGAAAAGTGGAAATGATTGCGACAGTTACTTCGAACGTCCAGGCATCCATACACTGTAGGCCTAATACAATTGTTGCCATAGCCTATCGTCGACTGGGCACTGTGAATCGGTGTTTTACCTCCAGCAACACTAAAATAAAAGTGTGGTCATCTAAGGTATTTGTATGACCATTACTTCAGTATGCCAGCCCAGTCCGGTCGCCTTATTTTCTTGGGGATATTGATAAGTTTGACGAGGTCTTCTGTAAATGCTTAATTTACAGGTAATGTGCATTTCGATGGTAATAGAAATAGAGAATTGCTGGCCGCCACCGGCTAAATTCTGTTTCTATTGCTAAGACCGAAAATATGCATTACGTGTACCCACCCTACCTCCCCTCGCATGTCACCAGCATGAAGATTGTGAGGAACAAAAGATTACATGTTTCACCCTTTCGGCTATTTTGTGGAGGGGAGCGCGCATGCGCATTTCGGGTTAGGAAGCTGGCTGGATTTAGACAAATCATTCTCAAGTAGGAATTTGCACTCGAGAATAAGAATGCTAAATTTGCAGGTAGTATATATTTTCGTTATTAGCAATAGAAACAGAATTTAGCCGGTGGTGGCCGACAATTCTCTTTTATTACCACATCGCCATTTTCCTTGCAGAACACAAGTCGTGCAGGGGAAGCGCCATTTCTGTCGTATAATTTTCCATAATTTCCATAATTTCCATTGCATAAACGGGTGCGTTTATGCAATGGTTTCGCAAACGCATTCTTACAATTAAATTCACTGCGATTCCAATGCAATGGCAAAAGTGTCGTTGCTATGGTAACATTGCTAACTGAGCGGCAGCATTTGGTTAAATGCATGCAATTCTATCTATCAGTGACAATAAGATAAAAGAATTCCTCCGGAAGCAACAGTTTTCCCAGTCGGTTCTGAGCTCTCATTATTGGCTGTTTCCTTGCCAATCACAAAGCCAAACCGGGCACCATTTTGAAATTTAAGGGTGATTCTTGCTACAAATCATTATGTAAATGCACCTTAAATGTCACGACTGTCCGCCGAAAACAACAAACAAACAAACCATTTGTGGCCTATTTTTTCTCGATCTTGTAAAATCCATTCATTTAATTTATGACTCAATGTCTTTTCGTTACTACCGGACAGAATAAAATTGTATTTTTTTTTTAGTAGTCACTAAATCTCAAATGTTGGTAGGCCTAAGTTAGTTGATCGTGAACTGTCTCATCATAATCATAGGATACAGTGAAAAAATAAACACAAAATTCCGAAATTTTAATTGTTTGGGTGTGGAAAAGTTACCTTCTGTTGTGATGTGTGTCTTGAGATGCCAAAAGGGGTTTCGTGTATAGCCGAAATAGCAACAAAAATATTATTTGACTATTTTATAATTTATATTTTAACATTATCTCATGTGATGCTCACAGAGAAGACGAAAAGCAATCATAATTGAAAAAAGTTTTGTTTTTCTTGATAATGTGCGAGGAGGCAGGAAAAAAGGTCTGCAGAAAAAAGTCTGTGGAAAAGTCTGTTGAAAAAAAAAACGTCTGTGGAAAAAGGGCCGCAGAAAAAAGGGCAGGGAAAAACCATTCAGGAAAAAAAATCGGGGGAAAAGGGCGCCGACGAACAAACGTCCGCAGAAAAAAAGATCCAAGAAAAAAAGATCCGAGGACTTTTCTGTGCAGAAAAATAAATAAAACTTTCTAGATTCACGTGCATTGTACAGTTATGGACCAATTAGGCTAATAAGTCCATTTCCGACGTTAATGTATAGTACCAACATTTTTTTACCACAAAAAAATTCCTTTTATTTGCGTCATGTTTATAGATGGTTTTTCACAGCATTAAATGAGATAATGTTAAAATTAAATTTTAAACCAGTATAATAATAATGTTTTCATTTTTTTTTGCTATGGCATTTCGCCCATGTTAAACTTGAAGCCTCTTATGGCATCTTAAGACATCACCGAAGAGCAATCGAATTTTTTTGTGTGTGACATTGACGGCAAAAGGCAACTTTTCCACACCAAAGCTATTACGAATACCAAAACAATTTTTTTTCACTGCAATGAACGTGTAAAGATTCGCCAAAACAACAAGAACAGAAGCCCGATTAAAACAGCTTTCCCCGTCTACATGGCCTAAAACCAGCCTAAAAACCCTAATTTACATTCTGGCCTGATCCACAAACTACGTGTCAGTTTTGTTAACGTTTTCGCTAACCAAAACCCGTTCAAGCGGCATTTCTCTTGCAGCTCACGTTGAAAATTTTCTAAAAATATTTATTAATTGTGGGCGCGGGGTCAAGGCCGCCAGATCCTCCCCTACTTTCCAAGAAGGGAATACGGAAAGAAAACAAGGAGTTATTTCCCCCTTGGGAAGGGGTCACGTCACCCACCTGACAGGCAGGTGATTACTTGGGGATTGTTGTTGGAGCATTTTACGGCATGCGCATTGTTGACATGTTATTCTAGTATATGGAATGATGGATGGTTGGGTTGTTGTATACTTACAAAGGGTAGGGTTGACCCGTAGGCTGTTGTCCCATAGGGTTGAGGGGGATGAGTCCCTTGTTGAGGTCACCGCACAGGTTGTCTGATAAGTCGTTGATTCCTCCTCTCTGATGCAGGGCGGCGCAGGGAACGGGACTGAGGGTGTACGGAGGCTTCCGTACTCGAGGGGGATTGTCTCCGGGCATGGCCGATGCAAAGGCAAAGTTCCCCTCCACTCCCGGTTGCCCCCAAACCGTCGTCAGGCCTGTTGACAGCAGGGAAAACTAGGAGGAAAAACAAGCCATTAAAAAACCATGCAACACCGAAATGCTTTGAGCAATTGGGGGGGGGGGGGGCAAGAGTGGAGGTCTAGAACGTACTTCACTGTCGAAAAACGCGCATGTTTCATAAATACACTTAACTCGTTGCAAATTCTACAGGGAAAACAAAAGGTAAGGAATGTATTGTGAGGTACCACTGCAGTCTTTCAAAAATGGCAGGAAGAGGGGGGAGGGCACCATCGGAAAAAGGAAAGATCACTTAAAAAATAGGGCACAGAGAGACATTTTTCACACGAAGATGTAAATAAAAGTAGGCACTTATTTTCTTACCCCACATTCAGGTCTTAAAAATTGGTATTATAAAAATCTAGTAATGACCTTTTATATTGAGCTTGTAACTCTGGAAACGTAATTTTGTCCTAAAAAAGATGGGGTGGGTCTGTATACAAAGAATAAGAGGGGAAAAATAAGCTTGAAAAAACAGCCGGAGAAAAAAAGCTGAAGGCAAATAAAATCGCGGGGGGGGGGGGGGCGGCCGAATTGGACGAATTGCTTCGTCGAGTTTTTTCGTGTTGTTGTTTTTGTTATAGGTTAGGTCAGTTGTCTTGGCTAGAATTTTACCGGGCAGGCAAAGGACCAGAAAAAAGTATTTTTTCAACGGATTTTTTTCCCGCAGCTGTTTTTTTTTCCTTTGGCTTTTTTCCTTCGGATTTTTTTAAGCTTTTTTCCGCTGTTTTTTTTTTTTTTTTCCTATCATAGCATTTTCAGGCAGAATTCTCATCTAAAAACTTCAGTACGCTTGGGCTGCAGGCAATGTGACAAGGATTGGGAGGAAAACGGAAAAATTTGTACGACATCATTATAGACGACCCATTTCCGTGTATTTGTGAGGAAGTCTCTACTTTTAATGTTACAATTAAGCTGCCGTAAATTCCAGCAATTCAAGCAAATATTACAGTCTGGGCACATGACCAATGACGATACAATTGAATAGCAATTTTTTCCCGTATTTTAATGTAATTACTCCGTATTCGAGCGGCGCATTAATTTGGGGCGATACAATAGAATAGCAATTTCTTTCCGTATTTTAATGTAATTACTCCGTATTCGAGCGGCGCATTAATTTCAACTTTAAAATGTCCATAACCTTGAATTTTAGTTTATTTTCTGAAGTTCAAATTTAATCTAGTTATTCTATAAAACCTCGCCCAAACTAATATAGGTGAGAGCAATTTAACCGTGCTCTGCGATTCGTTCCGTTACGTCGGAAAAATGACCCCCCCCCCACCCCTCCCTTTCCCCACCAAATTTACAAAATCAACTCTAATAACCATCAAAATTATATTTCATTCGTTCATTCGTCCAGTTAGGAACGAAAAGTAGGCCTACACGCACTCGCTCACAGGCACTCAAAGAGTTATCATTAAACCAATCACAAGTTATTGGGAAGTGGCGGGAATATAAATTGGATTTGTGGGAAAATACATCAAACTCCTTTTTAGCGTGGCTTGTTTCCGGATGTGTGATCTAACTCGGCACTGACCACTGAACTATATACGCAGGCCACAAGCTTCAGCATTGTATTATCTCTAGAGGTTCTCTTTCTTTTCCTCGAGTGCGCATTCGACCGTATCGAATACCTTAGATTTAGATACAAGCTAGTGCTCTTTTCATTACGTGTGACTGTCGAATCAACGGATCTAGGAAAGCTTTCTTGTGGGAGTGATTCAATGGAATGAACTGGAAATCTAAGTAAAGTAAAGCGGACGTAATTCAGGTGCTTGACTTGTATAGAATAGTAGGTCTTTTGAGTTTAGGTCATGTTCAGGATTGGAGGATTTTTTTTTAAGGCAGAACCAACCAACTACCCGTGGATATGGAAATGCAAACTGGATTGAATACAGAGGGTTGGTAGTGATTTAAGTTTAGGTCATTTATTAATGTATTTCGGGCGAACTATGTATACCAAAAGTAGCCTACTAATAAAAAATGCCACATGATGCCAGAAACAAATACTGTTAAATAAACAAACACAAATCGCTTTTAAATTAAATAAGAGAAAATGAAATAAGAAGCACGATAGAGCTCAAGCTAAAAATTGCTAAAAATAGCTAATTTAGCATTTGTATGCAATTGGGATACTGTCACCCAATTCGAAATAACTACCTGTATCACATCCCTGGGTGATTTCCCCTTTTGCAGAATCCCATTCCACAGAATACTGTTTCGCAAAAAATAAAGCGGATTAAGATTTTGGCCAGAACAAAATATTCTTTAAAAATCAAACATTGGAGAGTAAAAGATGCATTTCTAATTGTATTCTTATGTGATTAGTTGTGGTTTCTGATGGTACGTGTTTAGCCTCAGCGAGCGCGGTAGAACGATCAAGGCACGTAGTTTTGAAAAAAAAAGAAAAAAACATTATTCTGCGACACGGGTCTCGTTTCCCAGAAAAATCGTAATCCGTGTTTTTTTTTTTTCGATAGGAAATTCAGTGCAAAATGGAACAAAGCCATCCATGATCGTCATCAGTAGGTTACTGGTTAAAATTCAGTCACGTCATGTCAGTAAATATGAAGCAGTGCTGAATTCTACCTATTTTTTCGCATGTGAGTTCGGCGTTTTTTGTTGTTTTTGTTTTGCGTTTCGACAAGTTACGTCATGAAAAGAAATATTACCCATAAAAGTCACTATTAACGAACAAATTAGTTTATGTTGCAGTTACAATGCCATGGCAACTGCAACATAAACTAATTTGATAGAGAGAGACTCAAACCCAGGACATTCCACTTACTACGTTTACTACCTGAGTGCTCTACCAACTGAACTACCCGGGGCGACAGGCTTCAGCCGAGCTTAGAAAATGTTCAAGCCTTCTCAGTAGTAACATTAAATGAAAAAAAAAAGAAAGAAATAAAGTTTATACAAGCGGGAACTCAACTTGATTTGTCATGTACTGTTAAGTTCGGCTGGAGCCAGAGAGAATGTGCAGCTAGTGAAAGGGTGACCTAGGTTCGAGTCCCATTCCGGGCAGTTGTTTTTTCTTTCTTTCACAGTATCTTGTATTCTAGCAAGGTCAGTCTTTAACGTCTTCCAATGTTAACCCTTTATCCTATGATTTTTTTTTGTTTATTAAAAGGAGTGTTTTCTTTTTTAAATTTAAATTCTGCACCTTCGCTTTTCGTTACCCGACATGCCAGCCTTAGCCATTTCATATATACAGACCTTCGTCCAAAAGTTCGTCCCTTTAAGTCTATTTTACTATAAGAATAGACAGACTGAACTTTATTAAATTAAAAAAAAAATAACTAGCTTTCCA